>JARQSW010000872.1:0-21518 GCA_030142375.1 Calameuta pallipes
CCTTTTTATTAGAGGAATTCACAGCCCTCCTGTACTTGGCGTAGTTTTTTACACGTAAGTGTTTTTTGGGAGATATGACTTACGTAAAGCATTGGGATCCAATTTTTTCCTAAACTAAGGAAATTGGTAAAAATTATTACGTTAAAGGTTTTACGTCTTCAGAAAATTATAAATGTATATTAAATAATTTCTTAGTCATGATTTTTCCACAGACGTCAAAGTGTCTTTAATCATTAATCCTCTGGTCTACGTGTGGGTCACCAGTGACCCAAGTGTACCGTATAATGCCCGTTTCCTCCGACGTGGTTCAATTTTTTAAATATAGTTTTAAGATAGGGTAACCAGAGTTTAAACGTTGATTAATTTCGGAGGAACCGTGAATTAGTAATATTCCCGCTGAAAGACAGTTTCGAGGAAGGAGGCAGGCGCTAGACTGAAAATAAGGGGGAAAATAGGGCCTCTCTGACTGGTATAGTGCTCTGCTTTTTCAGGTGACCTATGACCCAGGTGTAGAAAAAAAGTTGAAATTTCAATGGCACAATCAATGACGAAACTGGTAAATAAACCTGTTGCCATTCCGGACACAGAAACAGAAAGCTACCTTTGCGTTTTGTATGTACGGTATGTTAGACCAATCGCTGTGAATGGTTGTGCGTTGTACAATTTTAGTTATGTTAACGAGCCACTCGCTCAGTATCAGTTCTTGCTTACATTGGTTAATGCTTTGCTCGAATCTCTCAGCTTCGTCCGTGAATAATGAATATCGCATTGCAGAAAAGCTTGAAGAGCTGCACTACTGAAATGCTTACACGTCCGATAATAAAACTCCTAAAGCATGCATAGTTTATATGGCGCCGATACGCCCTAATCACCGTCTCGCTGTCTGTGTTAAATGTTCCAAAAATTATTTCAATCTTTCATAGTTTTCAAAGTTTCATGTTTCTACTATTATTTTTTTACATTTTATACAATTTTTAATCATTAAATGCGTATAAATCTTGTTAGAAAATCCGTTTGTCTCGTTCTTTACTATTTTCGCTTATTAAAATATCTTTTAACTTGTAATTTCGTTTTACGGATTATTTTTTCACACTTTACATATTAAACTTTCTTTTACACCCATTATATAAAAAAAAAAAAATGTAAGAGATATCAGCCAAAAATATAATTTTTTACATTTTCGTCAAAGTTCTGTTTCATAGTTTAAAATAAATATATTTTTTTGAAAGCCCATAAAACCCGTTTATATAGTCGCGTAGAGCGAAGTTTTCAGATTACGAAACGCACTTATTTTTTTTTTAATTACATGAAAAATAATAGAAATATTGTTAAACAAACCAAAAAGGTCATTTTGCACATTTTCTTCTCTTTTTTTCCTAGTGACTTTTTCTAGGATAACCGTATAATGTTTCAACTTACATATTCTTTTAGTGAACATTCTGACGATTTTATTTCATTATATATAACATAAAAATAACAAATTTGAACCATCTTTATACAGGATATAACTTTCTAGGTCACAAGTGACCCGAGTGTTTTACCAACGTGGCCACAAAAAAAAATGCTGTAGACTAGAGGGTTAAGAAAGTTCGATGTGGCTATAAATTTGTAGTATTGCATATATGAAATTTTTGAATTTGCTTCTTAAGTAAATAATATGCAATACAATACTAAATTCCATGCCTTTTTTTTGATAGATCGAAAACAATGAAGTCTCTAACGTTCTACACGTAGTTTTGCATAAAAATTTTGTTACGCACTATGCATGCGTATGGTTTTGCACTGAAATATATTTTAATTTTTTATTTTAGCACGAATTTCCGTGATTTTATGGGAAGCCACGTGTGGTTTGCTAATGATTGTATTGTTTGGAAACTGTTAAGAAAACACATTAAAATAATGAACCGACTTCACTGACTGTGGCTGCACTACATGTTTTTCTAAAAGATTTTGCCAATCGTAAGAAAATTAGAAACAATAATATTAAATAGGCGTCGCGACGCCTATGATTTTCAAACCCTTCGGGCCACCTCGCTCACAATTCTAGGATATTTAAACGGCACCAAATTCAGACTCCAGGCATTGCGCCATTAGCGTTTAGCTAGTTCACGGCATGTAGAAACGAGCAAACTGCCGACCCCTTAGCTATTACTCTGTGAAGAGTTTTCGCAAGATACGCAAACCGCGTGGAATAAATTGGCAAACTGACCTTTCTCAACTTCTTTTCCGTGCATTTAGACTGGAACGCTACAGTTGTACCGCTTTCGTCGATACATGCTATTATTATTATTATTATTATTATTATTATTATTAATTTTCAATTTTCAATCGTACAATCTCTAATTCTTCTCGTTCCACCCTTTGACTATCTTTTAAACTAATAGGTTTTGTTAACTAGCATGACCATTAATCCATCTATCAAATTAATCCGGTGTCCATATGCTTGAATGCCAGGTATTGCTTACTGGCGCAACTTTTATGCAATCCGAATCAACCCCTTTGATCACAATCTATATTATAGCAGATTCAGGGCGCCTTAAGAAATCAACTCTTGGACCATATTCTGGAAAGCAGATACTGTTCCTTGACACGATTCTGTTAGCCGAATTTACCTGTACTATCTTAAGGATGTTCTGGCTATAGTGTTCTAACGTTGATAGAAGGATGAAAATTTGACAGATTGTTTATTTTCCCTATTTAAATACGTGTGCAAAGTTTGCAACCGATTGTCTTACCGGTTCAGTAGTTATTCAACATTCAATTTAACATGGGTTCTTATGGAATAGCAAGACATTCTTGCATTTATGAACGAAATTAACAAAGAAGCAACATTGATATCGTGTTCAAACTTTTTTTGTGTGTCGATCCAATTCTGGGCGATATTTGTAAAAAAAAAAAGAGTTCTCGATGATCCTTAGCCGTTCTCGAGTTATTTATAAAAAATCAATGGAAAATGTCAGAAACGGGCTGAAAAATTTGGTTTCGTATGCGGAATCCGTGGCAACGCAGCGTCAATTCGATTGTTTCGGTTCGATTTCAGTCGAATTAATGTCCAAAAGTTTTCTGTCGTCCATCACGAAATGAGCAAAATTCACTAATATATTAATTTATAGAGTCAAAAAACATGTTTATTAACATTATTGTAGCCCTTCGCAAGATACCAGTGCCTATGATGCATATTTCAACTCCGTAAAACAGAAAATGTGATTTTTTCAAATTTCAGTACCTTTTGTCTGGGACTGTATAGTCAGAACATGCTTAACTCCACTCGTTTTAATTACCTGGAACTAATTTAATAATATTTATCTCGCTAGGCAATTATTGGTATCTAATAGGTTTCTGTATCTCGCTATCTTCTTGCTTTTTCCAAAGTCAACTCATTTATATTTTTTCATGCAGCTTTAACGTTTTATTCTAATTACTAACATTCAGCATCTCCAGACTGAACCTCGATTAACAATCTTTGTATACCGTTTAGGAAAATATATTCTTTAATTTCATTACTTCCTAAACGGAACCTCATTTTTATTTCTCTCGCCTCGATTAAAATTTCTAATAATCGACATTGGCTCGAACCCGCCCGACTCACACGAGCTGGAGAAAAATCGCGTGTGAAAATTAAAGTTTGAGCAATCTGTTGCCATATGCGATTATGTGCAGCTGGAAAACAATTTTTAGTACATGACCTCAATAACTTTCCATGTCATAACGAGACCCAGGGAATTCGGCCTGTGCGCATTGTATTCATTAAAAAATAGATTCTTAGTCGTACTGGGTCGCATATTAGTCGCATTTCTGCCAGACTTATCCCTGGATCCAGAGTGAGCCTAATGTCTTGTCCTAATTCATTGTAAATAAGTATTTATATCCCAAAAATTAACTATCGGATCAAATTTTTATCTCTCAACTCGTGGACTATTTTTATTTCAAAAATATTATCACAAAGTTTGTGTGCAAGAATTTTGAAACATCCTGTATATCCATAATTAATCGGATTTACTTACGTTCTACTATTCGCTATGTGCGCACGTATTCAGATCCCATATCTAAGCATGTATTTCGGTACATGTGCAAACAAGAAGTCAAGCTGATAACAAATCAACGCCATCCAACAAAGTTGATAACTAAACAGTAACCACTCTTCTGATAGAAGCAGATCTCTGAAAATGAATTAATTGAAATTTTGATATTCAAATGAATATAGTACTTCGAGTGAATTTTGGAAATTAATGATAAAAGTTTTGTACGAATTTTAGAAAGAAAAATGAACAACAACTTTTTTGAATAAAACCGTTACCAAAATCCTAATTTTTTTCGTGTCATCTTTCGACGGTTATTCGGAAACTATATTGACGCGGATCATAAAAATCCAATAATTTATTTTTCAGACTACTGGTTCCATCTGGAGAGCTCATCGAATTCGCATTCTCTACAAATATTATTTGTTACTATTTACTAGTTTTTATTGTTAAAAATTACAATTTTGCAGAGAATTTAATTACCTGCTATTTAGAAATGTAATTTTAATTATTATTAATTAATATTCAGCGCTAAATAAAGATTTTAAAATTAATTTTCATATCTAGTAGATTTCGAAATGTCTGTAACTTCTAAATGGTTCTCTCTACGGACTTTGCACTAGAGAAGATTTTTTTAGAGAATTACATTTTTTACAAAATTATCCTTTGAAGTTTTACTCTCGAGTTAGTACCTTAGCTAGAATAGGTTTTTAAAGTACAATGTTCACGTAAAATCACTCTCGAATGCGTCTAGCTTTTGAAGAACTGAATTCACAGATTTGATTCTATGGGCATTTCTGCAGAGAACTTAATTCTACACAAGCCATTCCAGTCACATTTGTATAAGAAATTGTTCATCCTAGTTCTGTCAAAATAGTACAAAAAATTATTTTCCCATGTTAATTAAATGAAAAAACAGTCCGGCTTGCATCAATTCTCTAATTACAGATCCCATTACAAATTACAGATTTCCAATTGAAGTCAAAACAATAGCCATATATAATTTGTTAAATTTCTTAAAACAAATAGAAAAATATATTAAAACTGTGAATTTAATACTAGCAAATAATAATTATTCTGATAAATAAATCATAATGCTTACCGAATCCCCAAATCTGCACCATCATTTTTTCTCTAGTGTTTACGGGTAGGGAAAAGAACACGCGAAAGATAAAAATAGCCGCTGCATGCGTTCCGTTTAACAGTAATTTCTTAATAAGTTTACGGTAAATGATGTTCATTTTTTTTACAGTAAACGCCTCAGATATCAAGCTATTTGGAAATATATTTTAATGCTTGAATTAACTTGCTAACGGATCAGGAAAGTTAAGTGTCAGGAAAATGTCCCGTTAGGATGCCGACCCTAACTTGCTAACTCTTGGGAAAATTAAGGACATCTGACTAAATAAAACTGTTTCCTCCTACTACCTTAATTTTGCTCAACTTTATTATAATAATTAATATCTCTTAAACTAAACGGTAAACAAATTTTGTTTCGAGCCAGCAGGCGTGGCTCATTGAGCTTTTTTGATTAGGCATTAAAAAATGTAGAGTCAACTTTCTAGCATAATGCTACCATACTACCATAAGGGTAGTTAATATTTCAGTCGAAACTCGATTTATTCTATAAAAATTCATGTTCTTATGCGGTCGACGGTCTGGAGTGACAATAGCTGTAATAAATGATACTTTTAAAAGCCATTTAGTAAATCGCTCGAAGGTGAAGTCGAACATAAAAAAATTTCATATTTGTTTAGTTTATCGTTAATTGAAATGATTATAATAATAATTAAATACAGTGGGAACACATAATTAATTGATGAGTAAAATATTTGTTCATAAATTGAAAACAATGAATTCTCTAATAAACAACAGATAATTTTGCATAAAATTTATATTACAAAAAATAACTGTGCTAGATTTTATACTGAAATACTTGTATATTCTATTCTATGCATTAGAATATATTTAACCTCTGGAGAGCTGGAAGATGTTATAACGTCTCGATGATGACGTATCCCCTCATTAAAAACTTTTTCCTATTTCGATTTTCTAAGACTTAAAAAAAATTTCTACTGATCCTCTAAAGATTAAGTGATTTGTTAAGTATTTAATTGTATTAAATCTGTTAAATAAAATATATTGTACAATATGCAGGCTGGCAATATGTAAACATCCAAAATATCTTCCTCAACTAAATTACTCAAAAATCGATGAAAATATATAAACTTTAACGAATACCAAAGTGCCGTTAGTACAATACAAAACTGAAAACTTAAAAAAAATATTAACAAACTTTCATAAGATATTGCAACACGCTTGCCTAATGTCACAATTTATTTATTTATATCAATATAAATTCACAAAGAAAGTCACTGTTAATAAAACCAGCATACATTCCTCGTTTTTTCTCTCGATTAAACCAATATAAAAAAAAAGCTTGATATTTATTGCAATAATTAAATTCAGTCGATTTACTTGACATCACAAAACATATAAAACGCATTTTAGAAACGTCTACTGAAACTTTTTGGGTAGTACAATTGATATTCATTGTCTCATGAGAAAAAATTTGCCTAAGGTTTCAGAGCCTACTACGAAGATTGAAGGCAAAGCCACGAAGTATCCTACTCGTGTGGTCGAGGGTGGATAGTACATCTAGGAAACAGATAGGTCAAAAGAGTTAGGTTAAAGTCGTGTGGCGTTAGGGTGGTGGTGGTGGTGGTGGTGAGTATTCTCGCCGAGGTTGCCGGGTGAGTGATGGAGGTCGGGAACCAGGTATTGATTGCGACACGACTCTAGCGCACACATCAGTTCACGTATCCATGTGTGGCCACATACTCATCGGTAGTACCTGCCAGCCTGGTACTAGCCACCCACCTATCCAGCTAACTCAACCTATAGGTCTATACCCCGGTTATTCTGGTCGATTCGTGGCTATGTCTGGGCCTTGTCTTTCCTTTGAAATACCTGGGTTAGCTTGCTTGCACCTAGGTTCTGGATAGGTTCTAAAGAAAATTGATATCATTCTATATCGATATTTTATATTTAAACATAAACTTGTTGATTGGATCTGTTTGCTCCCAAGTGGAAAACTTATTGATTAAATAAGAAATTATATTTTTATCAGATATCATCGTTCGTCATTCATTTGATTTTTTGGGCAGCACACAGAGAATAGGTATATTTTATGAAAGGAAGGCTTTTTGAGGATTGGCTCTTTAGTTGTTACTGGTTATATTGGTTAGCGAACTCCAAAGACAGATAATACTGTACACGATGCATATAGTTACTTTTTCTGTAGACAATGTTCCTTAAGACTTTAAGCGTCACGGAGGACCCTATAACAACTTGTCCACCAGGCTGTGCCAGTTCGTT
Organism: Calameuta pallipes; assembly: GCA_030142375.1. NCBI lineage: Eukaryota > Metazoa > Arthropoda > Insecta > Hymenoptera > Cephidae > Calameuta > Calameuta pallipes. The sequence continues at coordinate 7,398 of JARQSW010000872.1, forward strand.
GGCGCTTAGCGCAGTAGTACAATGCTTGATGAGCATCTATGATTAGATTATATCATACACATATCTAACATTGATGATTATGTACTGATTGCGAGTTTCGCTGTATATCATGAAATATCATAGTCTATCATAACAATCCAGGAATATATCAATTTGTGGATTAGGTATGACTAATGATGTGCATCTGCATGTGACTCATTGCCATAATCTTTACCTGTCTTCGCATTACCATACAATTCGGCGATTCTATAATCAGATTTCAGGCTTCTTATACCCGAAACTAAAGCCTCTTTTTATTCGTGTAAATATGGAACATTTACGATTGCATAAACAATGCAATAGGTATGTAGTAAAGACATAAATTTATGTAAATCTTTATAATCAAATATCCACGTGTCTAATTTAGTCTATGGCCTAATAGCATCTAATATTTCATAATGAAATCTCTTGCAGGAGCAAATATTGTGTCTAATTCTTTATCATTGCTTTCACGCATTCACTTTAATAATTCAGTGAAGTATGCAGTCAGCTGATCAATAAGGAACTTTGAATCTTCATAACCGTTCGAGTTTATAAATTATGAAACCATACATAAGAGTCACCAAATTACACACAAGTTTTTCAAAATATTTCTCCATTTAGCCCATACACGAAGAGAATTTTTCGTTAATTTTTCTTATGACATTCGCAATAAAATTTACCGTAGAAAACAGTAACTGTGGAATATCGTTACCATTTCGTTACTTAATACTTATGATATATGATATTTTGAGTGGCTATAAATAAATTTTACAGTGCACACGGTAAATATCGTTACTTGCAATTTTTACTGCGTTTCATAATGTCAATGTTTTTTTTTTGTGATTGACTTCAAAGGTATGAAAAATAGTGGACTTCACGTTAAAATTGAATGTGGCACACGAGATAATTTGGCTGTTTTAGATGACTTTTTAAATTTAACAAGGTAAAAGCTATACTACTTCTATACTACATATATTCAAGTTTCAAAAGTTTAACCGTACACTTCAGCAAAAGCTGACGTATCATGCTTACTTTTTGGAATGTTTTCGTAAATTATTCTTAAATATATCGGGTAATATGTTATGAAATGCCATGATATCTCGTGGTTACTATGAGTTTCACGGCAATTTTTAATGAAAAAATCTCTCCTTGTATAAATATATAACAAAATATCGATATAACAAAAATTTTATTATTTTCATATAAAATATATCATTACATCTGAGATATCGCGGTTCGTTGTATATATTTAATAGTCACAGTCATATCGTACGCAGTCAGGTTTCTATTTCTACAAGAGCATATTTCATATTGAAAAAGCCATCCTTCTACCCATGTCGACCAGAGGTGTGCTTTAACTGGATATACTTGTTAAAACGTACATGGTCGAAACTCATAGAGTTAAGTTGTAAAATAAAAAGTACCAATGAAATTCTAATAAAACAGCAGAACAGTGCATTCAATGTCGAAATTTCATAGACACAAACAGCGGTTGCTGGATAATTTCATCGAAGAAGAAAAATGATTAAACAATAATCCAGACCAGGTTATCATAAGGTGCAATTCGGCAGTGAAATTGTAAAATTTGATCCATCAGCTACGTTTGTTAGCTAGTGATCACATAGGCTGAATGCACAGATTTATTAACACTCCTATGATGCGACCTGGTCTTTTGCCTACTTGTGTAGAATAGGATTGTATCGTCCGTTGTCGATACCAACACTGATTCAGAGATTTTCGCTTTCCTTGCTCCTCTCTGCCACGAACTCAAGTGCAGTATTCGTTTGCGCATGCGCGGCCACATTATGATCTGCCTAGTCTACAAAAGCTTTCAGTATGGCGGCGCTGCCGTAGTTTATGCCCGACTTCGCAGCGCAACTGGAGTATCAAATGCAGGGTTGATCCATTTGGTGATTCGCGGGAAATCGCGTGTTATTACTTACCGCCCTGACACGAGTCAAACGGTGTTGTCAGATCGTTTACTTGACTTTTGATTGAATATACGAGATACGAGATTAAATTCAAGTGACTGGTTAAGAATGAATTTTCCTATGACAGTGTTACTGAAAATATAAATTATATATTCTTGTTGAAGGGTTGCCCTTTGGCAGAGTTTAAAGCTTTATCTTAAATCATTTTGTAAATTCAATTGTGCTAATTACGCGAGTGGTTAACTTGGATGGTTCGATCGATTTAATGTTAATTTAGTATGAATTAATCGCGATGTTAATATTTTTTGGTATAGGCTAATAAAGATAGATCGTTGTACTCGAGAGGTTGGATTAATATCTGTTTAAATAATGTATATTATATTGCGTATTAGATATTTAGTGAATTCTACAAAAGTTCAATGGTGAATTGGTTGAGAAGCGTGTGGACAAGGAGAACTGAACAAGTTATGAAATGGGGATTGATTGGTATCTATCCTGGTGTTGGATGCCATTACATGTTAGGCATTGGACTGGAAACAGTTGGGGATAAAAGTGCAATCGGCGCTGGTTGACTCGTGCCGTCTTATTTGACAAAAGTCTATTTAAAAGTAAGTCAGATTCTTTGAAAAAAGACTGCATTGATTTTTCGAAGCCTTTTATTATTATTATCCCAGGGTTATACATCATGGTGTGATTATTATACAAAATCATTTCTCCATATTCGAAATTCGATAGTTTTTCAAGGGTTACAAGAATTCTTGTCTTCCGTGTACGATTTATACTAATTGGTCGAGTGATAACTTGACAGACCATCGATAGCTTTCAAGACTTTCTTCCTGTTTTACACTCTCTGTACTGTGCACCGTCGATAAGGAAGCTACGGAGATTAGGGCTAGACGAATGGACATAAGGAAAAAGTGAACAAATCTTAAAACACCTTGTCAGTGGTCATCTTCGTTTATTTTACTGGACACTTAAAATTAATAAAGTTCGAAAATACAACCAACCTGAATGTTATGAATTAGTATGAATTTTTGTTAATAATATCAAATGGTTGTGTTCTAATTGTTTTATATGTGATAAAAAAGACCTGGACATTTTTATTTCTAACAACAAAGTGCAACGTCATCACGAAAGTGTAATGTGTTAATTAATTGAAGGATATTAGAACGATTGGTATTGTTTTATAATATCGATCAGCCGTTGACCAATTGATACCGTTTTCCTGTTTTTGTCCGGATAACGTAATGTTAAATCTTCCACTTGAAATATTATGTGTAATTATAAGCCCACTGTTGCGATAATTGAATTATGCAATTCAGCAAGCAAGTAAATAGTATTATAATAAAAATTATATAAGAATATATGAATATACACGTAATAAATTCTTCCAACTTTTCGCAATTTATTATGAAAATTGTGATGACTGCCGATCACGCGTCTATTTCTTCCTTGAAAGTTTGAAATTGAATTTAATATCGAGATGAGAAAAATTTTACGAAAATACTCCTACAAGTACAAAAATAGATTTTCAGAGAATAATTTGTTGTGGATTTGTAAATTTGAAAGAATATTTTGAAATAGATGGATTTACATATACAATATTTTCCTTCCTTCGTACTGGAAATGATCAAAAATTAATAAATACTTTACTGTTCCTCAAAAACGAAAAAAAATCAAACAATGTCAAAGCATTGAACTGTCAAACTAACGTTCGAAAAAGAAAGAAACTAAACATTTTAATCTGCGGCAAAAAGAATAAAGAATAAAGAAAAAAAGACACGTGTCATAAGCCAAAAAAAATATCAACGTGTCAAATGTTTTCCATTAGTGTTAAAGAGAAACATGAACCAAAAATAGTACCAAAAAGTGTAATGTTAATATCCCAAATAACGGTGGTCCATTGTAACGTAAAAATTACGATAATCAATAGGTAATTTTGAAATCTCAGAAAATGAAGAGATCATAAAGAAATAAAAGTAAAATCCAAATAACAAATAAAGGAAACAATAAAAATTTGCGTTTTTTGATGGATTAAATTCCCAAGTGCTGATGGTATTCGGCGCATGCGCAAGAAGAATATTACTTTGAACGTTGCAAGGTGAACTATAAAAAACAAGAAAGTGCAAGAAAAATAAAAGAAATACAAAGTCAAGACGGTTTCAAAAGGCAAAAAAAATGGATTGTTGCAATTACGTTCAGCCGTACGGGAGACCTGGACATTTTTACCAACAGCAACAATTCTGTTATGAAAATGCAAATGCTTACGCACCGTACAGCGACACAGTTCCGATTGCCAGTTCGATCGAAGCCAATACACGCTACAACAGATTACCATTTGCCTATCATACGGGTAAGTAAAATAATCTGACTGGACTCTGTACACGAAAACTTTTTTGAAAAATTGAAATTTTTCATAATTGTTTGATTGAATTTTTAAAACACAATAAGATAATACTGTGAAAATAATTCTAGAATTTCCGTAGCCAAGTTTTCCTATTGTCAAAAATTTTTTTTAAAAAGGTAATGGTTTTCGATTGGTCTACCACATATTATTACCCTTGGTAGAAAAAAAATTGGCGATTTTAAAAAATGGCTTTTATGGCTTCTTAGAAAATGGCGGGCCCGTGTATTTCTTAATATAAATTTGCTTTCATTCTGCCAGTGATCAAACTCAAAACCGTGTCAAGTAGTACTCGATAAGGAATCACCTAAAGTTTTATTAATTATTAAATCACCATTAAATAATAATTAAATACGGGAAGCAGTAATAATGTAAAAGAGTAGCGAAAACGTCATAGGAAATTTTTTACACGTAAGTGTTTTTTGGGAGATATTAGAATTTTTTTGTTGCTCAATGGGATATACATGCTCTAAGCACCGAAATCTATATTTTTACAGATATAAAATGTAAATGCATTGTAATGTCGCTAATCAGAAAAATACATTGCGTTGCCGAAAATGTTTAATGGCATATAAATTTAATTTGTAAATCCATTTTTTAGAAATGCATAAAGATATATACAAATGTTTAAAGAAAATTTAATCTTGAATGCATATAAGCGTCGTTAATGGTGTCCAGCTTGTTGAAGCCGTGTGGTAAACATAAGAGAGTAGAGTGTGCTGGATTATTTACGTACCTCAGGCCGTGCGAGCAACAGAGAGGATTCTATAGTTTGAGCGAAACGCCAAAGCGTCGCTCGTTGCACACTTTTCTGGACACCCTGTACTTCCACGTCCGACACCTAGATACAGGAAACTATGGAGAGAAACATCTAGATACCCTGAACTTCCACGTCCATCAACTAGGTAACTAACGAAGACGACGACGGATCTGAAATAAAATCATCTCGCTCGCCATGCTGATTCGCCCTGATCTCGTACACTAATCGTATTAAACTTGGTCGCAATCGATTCAGAACCCTCGATTCCTATAGTGAATGTATCAATAACTTTTCCTCACACATAGCCGTTCATAAGATATTTGAGGCCAAACACAGGTACAAGAGATGCTTCGAGTAAAGAGTCTCGGCGGGTCGTGCCCCGTACGGCGGGTTGCCTGTACTCGGCGCGAGACTCGACCGAGTCTCTTGATTTCTAAACCGTAGTTCGCGCAACCTTAGACCTTGTACTTATAAGACTACAGAACAATCAAAACTTTGTTCCAATTTTTATATATGATCAAAAAAAAATTATGCAACTGATCTCTTCCTTGCAGACGTCTTTATTATGTTATGCACCTGTGTTCCCTAGAAAGATTGAGCAGCAGATATTAGGGCACGAAAAATTGTAGTATCTCCTGCGGTAACTGTTAGACGTAAAACTTTTATATCGACGATAAATAATGATGAAAGGTTATACAGGTTATATGATAGTTACGTAAGGTAGATCCCCGAACGTTTATCAAAACCCTGACGTATGGAAGATTTCGCAAATTTTCTTTGTTTCTGTGTTTTGTAATTTTTAAAATTAATTTTATTATTACTTGCATACAGAAATCAAAAGAGTCTAAAATAAATGAAACGATTGCAGTATATGAATATATGTATATGCAATATATATGCAAATATTTCGGGCACCGATTCAGATAACGTTCTCGCTTTCTGGTTCCTTTCGAGTCGCCACGCTGTTCAGAAGCTACGCTTTCGGGTTGTTTCAAATAGTTACGTCAATGTTTTCGGAAAATTTGATATTGTCTAGTTGAAATCGATGTGTTCGAATCTGCCGCGGGGAGATAGTCTCGACATACCGAGTTGTCCGGTAGAGGAGATTATCCGACGGAGACGTCTCCATGGACCGACAGAAGCCCGGATGAAATACTGGTGCCCCAATCGAGATGGGCAAAGGGTTGTAGAGCGGACGCAGATAAGGTTTTGATACGGTTAAGGGCAGGAGAGGAACTGACCCCTGACCCGAGTTGACGATGCAGTGGCCGGATATCGCCCAATGTCCTCGGAAAGCGGCCGTGCGGGAAAGCGCTAAGGAGCACTGAGAAAAAAAATATGGTCAAATTTACCATTTCCTAACTATTTTTCAGGGTTCCCAACGGACTCGACTATAGTTTATAGTAAACTCAGATTTGTTAAATTGATCACAATCGTTAGTAATATTTACGACATATTAATACTGTTTGGTAATAGTAAGATCGATCAACTTCGTATTTTACTATTTTTATTGTAAATGATAATATCCAGCATAAATCGTATAGTTGGATAGCTTTTCCACTTTTGTGATTAACGAAACGGTCTAATTAATTTGCAAGTAAAAATAGCATTCTGAACTAATTGTTGTTAGTTGCTTTAACAATAAAATATTTGTTAGCAACTAGAAGCTATTTATGGTTTTTCCACTGCTTGAATAAGTTGTTCGGATATTTCAGTACCAAGGAATATTAAATAGTTTACTTGATTTTAAGAGTTTATATCGAAGCAGTGCGATGGATTGGACCACTAGGTGCTGTACGTTAGTAGCTCTTATCACCTCTTTGTCTCTTTTTTTCAGAATTCTGTAACAAATAAAGTTTGGTGCTTATTGGCTCTGCTTGTGGATATGCCGGTCCCTTTGGTGGCCGGTTGCTGTATTAGGATGAATATGGGTTTTTTACCATAAATATGCGACAATATTTACCCTTGACGTTCACAGTTAACCATAATTACTGTCCATTGTAGATTTTAATTTTTTTTTGTAAGTAAATTTGACTTTTTAAAATTAGTTAAGTAATTTACTATGAAGTTAGTATTTGTTAGTACAATTATATCCACCAATTGCAATAGTAAATACAAATATGCTAAGATAGTTGGCGCTAATGAATTCATTGTAAAAAATACTACAAGTTTGGTTTTACTAACTTATAATATTATATGCTGCTACATAGTTAATAATACCATCGTCTTTTTCTCAGTAAACGCTCAGATTTGGTTTAAAGGGACGACTCGAGGGAAAGGAAGATTTATCGGCTATAAGGATCTCGACCAATCAAAATGATTAGTTTTTGAATTTGACTATTATCTAAGCAGTCTGTTTTGGGACATCGATCGAGGTGTCACGAACTGGCTCGCTCTCCCGCGCTATCTGTTTACAGTTTTTCTAGCTGTGTTTCGATACGATATAGAATGTTCTCGCTTGTGTAGTTACCACATTGCTTTTTTGGCCTTTGCGGATTAGCTGCACCAGCTCCGATGAGGAATCCCAATATATTAACTGATGGAGGGATTTCGATTTTATAGCTCCGATTCGTTCTGTTACGTTCGGGGTCGGTTACTCTCTGTATCCCGCACTATTTGCTTGACGCTTACTCCAACCTTCTCTACCTCAACCTAGCAGCCTGAGCGGCCGTGCATTTCCGTAACCGTCCGCTTTCGTTCGTGTATCCAGTTGCGTTTGCTTATTTTACGTGACTCCAAAGATCAGCACCTACTGTTACGTTTCTCGATTTCACACGTCGCCAAAAATCGACAGGATCCGTTAAGTTATCGTATCTTCCGATAGGATTCGTAGAGCTCTCGTTTTGGCGAAGTTGGGCCTGTTCCATCCCAACTCCCAGGTTATTCCGGCTTGTCAATTTCCGGTGACAAAAGAATTAATTAGCGTCCGCCTGGCTTGCGGATTCATGAGCGAAGTCTGGACAGCCGAAGGTAACGTAGGATGATTCTCGGACTTTTCCCCATCGGTCTCGAGTTACTCGAGTACAACCTATAACATTTGAGGTTAAAGCTTTAAAATCGCACGAACTATGGATGATAATACCAGAGTTCCTCATACTTAAATTATTATTTAATACTTACGTATTGGATAGATTTAAAGAAATTAATTCAACTGCGCAACCTATGACGAATAATTCTCAAGCTGGAATGTCATGCGCTATCTTAATATTAAGATGAAGTGTTCGTATATGGGAACTAGGAGAGTTTGTATCTAGTGAAAGTTTCAGCAACTTTTGATCATTATCATTTGAGGTCATCACTTATGTTCAATACTTCAGCGATATAGATATAAATAAGTTGTGTGAAAATTATAATAAATGTGCATAAACTGGCGTAAAATGCTATAGTAGACAATTTCTCTATTGCAGTCTAGTACCGAGCTGAATTAGTATTTAATGTCGTAAAAAGCCATTAAAGATACTTGGATCGATTGTATTGAACAAGAAAGTAGAGTTATTATATTTCAGTAATTAATTCATTTTTAAAATGTATTTTTTATTTGCTTTGCATTTGATTTACGTGAAAAAAAATGTTTGTGGCGAATTTCAAAATAATGAGGAAGGTACATATTATACTCTAAAGTAAAGTGCTCCTGTAATAGTATTTTGTGAAATGATTGTGTATGTACATAGATACATGGTATAAAATTTGAAGGAAACTTGTTATTTTCTGCTCAAACGCATTAACTGAAACTAGTTTGTGCACTTGATTTCTATGTTAAACCAAATTGAGTTAGTACCTTTGTATCGTATAACTCTGTCCTTTCTTAAAAAAGTCATGTCACGCCTGAACTTGGCTGTGCGTATCGAAATTTTGTCACCGCTTTTCCGCAGTGCTGATTGGTTGACGAGGTGTGTGAAATTGTCGTCAATCGACAAGAGCGCTACAGCGCAAATAGGTCTGTGGGCGCGCGGTAGCGCGCGTGTTGCCCTAGTATAAGTAAATTGTGCAATGCTACGTCAGATTCAAACGGAGAAGCCAATAATGGAAGTTTAACTGAATACCAGCGATTTTGCATAGAAATGATTTACAACAACAATCGGACTCAATATAAACTAATAATAATATGCTCCTTTGAATATACTGAGTCGAATATTTATAAAAAATGAGAAAGTTTTCTAATTTTTTTATTTATATCAAAGAAAATATAAAGCGTTTCTTTTTGTTTCAGATTACGTATACAATCCGAAGGAGGCGCGTTTGCGGAAAGCAATGCGCGAACAAAGCCGCGAGATGTCACGACAGTCGATATTGCAATCTGCCGTTGCATCTGCCGCTAGAACTGCATCTCCAATGAACGTGAACACGTCGACAAATATGAATTTTTCCCATCATTCGTCGGCGGGTTCTACGTCTGTCCTGAGTGCAGGGGCCACTATATCCACTTTGCCTGAAAATAGTTCCAATGATAATTATGATCGAGCAGTTAATCCATGGATCTCGCTTGGACACGCAGCACCAATTGGGCTTATGAAACCAATTCTTTTGTCAAGAGTGAGTGCATAATTAGGCTTTGTACAAAAACAATAAGAGATTACTCATCCTCTAGTATATTAATATTGTTTTTGAGTGTATCAACATTTAGATCCTAATGTTAATCGTTTATTTGATTTTATTTACATTCGGCAACACAATTGTTTTGAGACACGATTGCGTGACAGAAACTTGTAATATGCAGAAAAATATAAGAATGTAGATAAAGATATATTGTATCGCTGTTGCCAATGAAAAATTTGTATTTGGTTGTGTCGGTTTATTAGGAAAGTGAACGTATGAAAGTTGCGAATGAGTAAAATAGTATTTGATAAAAAATGTATCAGCATGCGTCGATAAATTGAATGAAATTATATTATTAAGAATAAGTTTGTATTTTTAAGGGTATGCCTGCACATCAGCGGATGGCGGACAAAAGTAACGAGGTGTTGAGGAAACAAGTCGATTGCGTCAATGGACATGGATTCTCAAATGGTTCTACGAGCGGTTACGCCGGAGATTTCGTGCAGCATAACGCTAATGCAGATACAGTTAGTGGACAGCCTGGTAGCGATTATTGTATCATCGCCGAATTTACGGAGGGACAAAAATGGCACCCGTATCAGGTAGACATAAATAAAAAAATGGCTAAATTTGTTACGAAGCTAAAAATTGATAAGATTCTCCTAATTACTTTGTCTAACGACTGGTTATTTTTATGAAATTCGTTTTCGATTTTTTACTTGATTTTCCTTCTTACAGAATCCTCCTAATAGCTATCACGGGAGGGCAACTCCAATTTCAAAGATCGCGACTTTGCATGGGAATATTCCGAATGCAGCTTCGCACGCTCACGGGGCTTGGACTCAATTTTGCGGATTACCATTGCGTAAGTTTCTAAAAAAAATTTTGGTTTACGCTTTTTTTTTCTAATAAATCTTTCTATTTCTAGCTACCTCCACCACGCAAAGTGCAATGCTTCGCAGCCCACGACATATGCTCTTCCTTCAGGATCACCGCAGTGAACAGCGCAGTTTCATTGATGAAGCACATTACAATTCAAATAAGGTCGAAGTAAGATACAGGCTCCCGGCTGCTGCATATTCACCACAAGAGCATTGGGTATCATTATTTTTTGGGATACTTCATATGTTTTAGACAATTAGTATGCTTAAACTACGTATGAAAAGAACAATAGTATATAGCAATCAAGATACGTAGAAAAGTTTTTTCAAGCCATGCATATTGCTATATCTTATATCAAATTCCATGTAGACTTATTGGAAATTAGATCAATCGATTTGGAATTATAAGGGTATTACGAAGTTAAGTAACATTGGACCCCCCTCAAATAACACTTATGTGTAAAAACTATGCCAAGTACATAAGTCATTATATATCTCCTTATTATACGATCTAGCAGTAGCCCATCATTTTAATTGTATTTTCAAAATTATCTATAACGTCTTCGCTACTCTTTTATATTGCTATTGTTTCTCATACTAATGGGTTATTTAATAATTAATAAAAGTGTAGGTGGTTCTTTGTCGAGTAATACTTGACGGGTCCATGCATAACGGTTACTCGATATAAATTTGCTTTCATTATGCCAATTTTCAAGCTCAAATTCAACGTCAATTTTCTATACAGAGCATATTAGCAATAATTCGTAAAAAAAAAACCACGGTAAAAGCCTAATAACAAATGTATAGTCTTATAATACTGTTAGTAAGTTCAAAATAAGTACAGTAGAACCTCGATTATCCGAACCAATTGGGACCGAGACTAGTTCGGATAATCAAAAGTTCGGATAATCGAAACATGGTTTTTTTGAGGACGGGATCATAATCAACACCTTTTTACATAAAAACAGTAGATAAAAATATATTAAAATTCGACATATATTAACGTTTAAATATAATTATAAATATATATGTATTTTAAACACTTGAAAAAAGTCGATTGCTTTTTTTTATATCTTTCTTATAAAATCGTCAATTTTTAGTTGACGAACGGTGAATACGCGCGGTTCTCGCGAAGATACATTGTTGCCCACGGCGGTAGCAGCGAGCAACAATGTATCTTTCGCGCCAACGTTCGGATAATTGAGCGTTCGGATAAACCAAGTAATCGTTCGGATAATCGAGGTTCTACTGTATGTACTTTGGAATTCCTGGCAGGACGACGACGACGACGGTACTGAAATAAAATCATCTCGCTCGCCATTTCAATACCCCCTGATCTCGTACAGTAATTGTATTGATTCCGGTGGCAATCGATTTAGAACCCTCAATTCCTATAGTGAATCTATGAACAATCTTTTCTCATATATAGCGATTCGTAAGACATTTGATTCCAAACACAAGTATAAGAGTTGACTCGGATAAACAGTCGCTGCTGTCCATTCCCTGTGCAACCGGTTGCCTGTATTTAGTGCGTGACTCGACCGAGTCTTTTGATATGTTCATTTCAAATTCATTTCTAGTGGAAAAAGTAGATTGATAAATGTTGCTCGGATTACATATTAAATTAGTCACGCCCATAAAGAAGTATTAAAAAATGGTATATTTGAAATAAGCATGCATCGATTGAAAACTTCGCTTTTGTTAGCTTCTAACTTAAGTAATGTGATTCCGTTTTTAGTGTTCTACTGGTAGCATTCGGCTTTATAGACTTGAGAATTATACGAGTTTATGGTACAAATTATTCTAAGAAACATATTTATTTCTTAAGGTAGTACGAGCGGTACAGTCCCTTCACGTGAGAATGAAAATGAAAAAAAGTTTCAAGCAAATGTAAAGTATGAAATTGACGTGCAGAAAGTCATATTTGAGAACAAGCAAAGTTCCTCTAACAAAAAGAAATAATAGTTGTAAAATTATTAACAGCGAAGCAGCAAAAGCGTAGTTGCTCATTGTTAGAGGTCATACGTTGTACGATTTTTCTTAAGAAAAATCTATATCGCTTGTCCGATTTCAATGTAACGTAGTTTATTTTATTCGTTAAACGATTCTCTAGAAATTCACCGGATTAGATTTCTCGATCAGCACTATTGTTCCTCAGGAATTGTTGCCAAAAAAATGTTCACGGGATCATAGTATAGTATAGTAGTAAACAGCTATATTCCTTGTACCATAAATTTTTAGAAAAAATCTATTTCGGTGGATCTTTAAAGAATCTTTTAAAGAATAAAATAAGCTGCAATACATTGTAATCGGACAAGTTATATAGATTTTTCTTAAGAAAAATGTTACAAGGTATGACCTCTAAGAATAAGCAGCTACACTTTTGTTGCTTCGCTGTTAATAATTTTACAACTATTATTTTTTTGTCATGTCAATTTCATGCTTTACATTTGTTTAAAATTTTTTTAATTTTCAGTCTCACGTAATGGGACTGTACCGCTCGTACTACTTTAAGTTTTTAACTTTTTTAGTTAAATATTTCGACTGCCTTTTAGGCATGACGGCGTGAAACCTGTCGGAATGTTTAATGCATTCGCTATTGAAAGTATCAGGGCAAACAGATTTGACCTGAGGAACGACGACTGGAATCCTACGATCGCATTTCATGCATTGCATGATGCATGATGTTCCAAACAAAATTTAATTTCATAGACGTGGAATTTTCAAATTAGAAGTGCTTGATTTTTCCAAATGTCACTGTTCTACCTGAATGCTCATGATTTTTTTGTAATTTTAATCAGATTGGTTAAGCAGTTTAACCAGATATTTAGATGCACACCTACGACACTAAGTTTTTGCATATTTTGTGAATGTGCTGCTTTGAACCCAGAAGTGTTAAATATTTGCAAATCACCATCTACATCTGGAACATAATTTCTCATTTATAATTCAAATCAATCAGTTTAGCGGTTCTTTCAGAAGTTTAGGCACACACTTTCGATATTGATTTTAAGGATCTTTGCGCATAGCTGTTTTGAAACCGAAAGTGCTGGATATCTTCGAATTTGCTGTTTCATTTTTTTTAAATGGCGAATGCATAAGGCGCTCCCACATGTTCCATGCGGTCGTGCCTGAAAATTCATTACTTAATTAAGATCAGTGGTGATATGATTGATGTATGATTGAACGTGCTACTATTATATATTATTATTTTTTATATGCAATGAGCTTTTCAACATCATGGGTTCAGTAACATGCACTCTATTGTACATTTTAATATATCGGATGTATCGCAAAAGGCTTCTAATTTGGGTGTGGTTTCGAATCAGTAATGCCACACCTCGTTACTAGTAATAACGTTTGCTGGGAGCAAAGAATATAGTAAACAAGAAAAGCGTGCGAAAGATATGGCGAAATTGTAACAAATTCATTCCATGTCAGATTTAAAAGCAAATTTTTAATTGACCTAAAAATTGTTTTCCTTGTTCTCGAGGGGGAAAAAATGACACCTATTTTTTTATTTCAATATAATATGAAGAATTTTCGAAATATCGATTTTTTAATTTATCGACTCCAAAAAACCGGTTC
>JARQSW010000872.1:21618-37126 GCA_030142375.1 Calameuta pallipes
CAAAAGAGGCATCTTCAAATTGAATAATTTTTTCTGTAATTTGTTATTATAGTACAGAGAATATTGTCTGAAAATTTTAAGGTGGACCGTCGAATATTTTTTAACATAAACTTCGAAATTTGTGACTCCGCGCACGATTCGCGCGCGAGCGGTTCGAATTTACATACAATAATACAGAAAAATATATTATTGAATTATCTTACACTTTTTAAAAATCTTTTTTCAGAAACTGCTATTTTTGTCTTGTGCGAACCCGAGAAGCTGACGGTTTTGAAAGTGGAACAACGAGAACAAGTTTTGATTTTCTATATCCTCGCGGGCCAGGCACGGATTTGAACGTGTTTTGTTTTTAACAATAATTCGGACTACTGATTAACATTGTTCTATTAACATTAACATTTTCGTTGTTCCACTTTCAAAACCGTCAGCTTCTCGGGTTCGCACAAGAAAAAATAGCAGTTTCCAAAAAAAAATGTTTAAAAAGTGTAAAATAATTCATTAATATATTTTTCTATATTATTGTATGTAAAACAGTATTCTAATTAATGTAAATGACCATTTCTTGATTTCACAGTGTTACTCTGAAACCTTTTAACATTTCCCTGAGTATCATTCATCTGAACTAGGTGAAAAACCCATCAAAGGATAGTAGGATAACTCGAAAATGTCGAAGCACGCTCGAGTCCGTGCTTCGTCCGAACCGCCCGCACGCGAATCGTACGCGGAGTCACATATTTCGAAGTTTATTTAAAAAGATATTCGACGGTCCACCTTCAAATTTTCAGACAATATTCTCTGTACTATAATAACAAATTACAGAAAAAATTATTCAATTTGAAGATGCCTCTTTTGAAATAATACAAATTGTTTATGAAATTGTTGCATAAAATTTATTAAACGACCGAATTTTCGACCATTAAAATGTGGACTTTAAAGTGAACACTATTGCACATTTTGCCCTGCCGTTCTGTGCTTTTAGTCGAAAAATGGACGATGGACGACGCATTTAAAAAAGAACCGGTTTTCTGGAGTCGATAAATTAAAAAATTGATATTTCGAAAATTCTTCATATCATATTGAAATAAAAAAATAGGTGTCATTTTTTTCCCCTCGAGAACAAGGGAAACAATTTTTAGGAAAATTAAAAATTTGGTTTTAAATCTGACGTGGAATGACCCATAAGTAACGGCCTAAGACACCCTAGTACTAGTATTGAATTGTGCTATTGGCAGTTTGAAGTCACGCCCAAATTCGGAAATTCTTTTGATACACCCGGTATAAATGGAGATATTAAAAAAAAATAAAATATATCTTCACTAGATACACGATGAAGAAAAGTGCACGGAAAATGAGGGACGATGGGTGGATGGAACTTCAAACGAATCGAGTTTATCCAGTACGTTGCAGCCCGGAAGAAGGCTCGATACAGATTTGTCATCGGAACAACAGGATGATCAGGTGCATTTACAGGTGTGAATACAATCTCGCATTTATGCACACAGAAACCATTTATGCAGACATATAGTATATTGAATGTAATTCATATCAGGACAATCAATTAAAGAGCGATGAATCGTCCAAGGAAAACTTTTGCTGCAAGCAACCATTGCCAGGCTTCCATCAGGCATTCGGCTCCACGGAAATTGGCCGATTTTCCCGTTCTCAATTCTTCACGAGTATGGTTGGCAGCGATGGCGACAACAGCGTAAGTAACAACAGCAGTAACAACAACAACAACAACAACAACAACAATAATAGTGGCTCGTGCCATGTCAGTGGTACATCCACTTTTGGTCCCACTGCCGATGGCGCCCCTATTGGAAATTTCACATTAGTCGCTCACTACAACGAAGTCCGGAACAGCCCCGCGTCCCGATGGCACAATCCATACGTGGGCGTTATAGGTAGCGAAATTTAAGTGATTAATTAGATCAGTTCTGATTGCTAGAAAAATGTTACTATTCTTATCATTATCGTCATAAATAAGTGTGATATGGTGAAAGTATTTGTATACATTATATTTTTGTTGTCACCATTGCTTAATGCGATCATTATAATTATAATGGAATCTCGGTTAAATATTTAGAATAAAAATAAATTGATACGTATAAACTCAAAATCAAAAATTTATAGGAATTTTTCGATTTTACAAGTTATCTGCGGTTTTTGGTTTTGAATCTATAAGTTTCTATCTCTTTTCATTTGATGTTTAACTTGAGATAACTTACATACGTGGACATTCTTCTACGCGAACATTTTTATATGGTCGAGTATTTGTCTTTGAAGTTCTCGTATATTTTTTGTTTTGAACAGGTTATGAATTTGTTTCTCTATCTTTGATGATCTTGGACAAAAATTATATTACTAAATACTGATGTGTTCATTATGGGTATTTGAAAGAAGTTTTAAAGAGGATGTCAAATTTTATTTTCTATTTTCGTCCTCTTTATATTATGATTATTACCTTCTTTGGCATTAATATAATACGTAGAACCATGGCGATGACTTTTTCTTTCTTCTAATCTGCTATACTTGATGATTCCGTTAGCGATTTTTTTTTCGAATTTTTTTTCTGAATAAATTAATGCTTTGTAACATCATTTATTTGGTTACTAAAAAAAGTGCGATTTCATGGGCACAAGAAAGTATAAGTTGAATTGATTATCGATGTTATGCGCACGTGTGTTTGCATAATAATACAATTTCGAAAATTCGTAATTGAAAACATATCAAAATTTTAACCATAATTATATTTTACCACAGAAATTCATAAGTGAATGATAAAAAAATTTATCTGAACTTAATGAACGATTTGGCTCTCTTCTAACCGTTTAATTCAATTTTCAAAAAACCATACTAAACTTGTGACAAGAGGAGAACGCAGTTTGATGTGCAAAAAAAGTGGAGAAGAAACGAAAATAAAAAATGAATAGATCCGAAATCTGTAATTGTATATGCATGCACACATGACGCGTCAATAACGTTATACTTAAAAAAATCCACGAAAGTTTCTTCTATATCTATAAAACGTATGTAATTCAACAAATGGCGACCATAGAAACGAGAGGACTGACAGATTGGATGTAATCGATCAAATTTCAATTGGTTATCAAACTTGTGCCTTTCGATGGACTGGATATATTAAGTATTATTACAGTAATCAAGATAATCAAAGTGAATTTTAAATACCTATTATTATTCATTAAAAAGTCGATTTCATCATTTTCACCGTAGGCGCGTACTTGCTCTTTATATGTATATACATATATATGAATGAGATAAGCCGCCCCCTTACTTAAATTTTTCGATTGAGATAATTAATTGAAAACCTTGGGGTGCATCTATGTAATTAAATTAGGTCCAATAAAGTTGACACAGAATTAAAAAGATACATTTTACGTCTATGTTTTGTCGAAGTCATGTCCTCGAGAAGGGTTGCGTTTGTGGAATACATAAAGAAAGAAAACAAAAAAAATACAAGGGTCTGTAAAGAAATATTCTGGATTTTTGTAAGCAAGACATTTAGTTTATGGGTTCTGCGTTGCGGGACGCCAAAGTTTGTAAATAATATTGAATATGTAAATTCGAATAATGCATGCATCTCATACAGATATGATAATCAAAATCGAAGCGTTCTCTATGGTAACGATTTATTAAGGTTAAGTAGATAATTAATATTTATTATGGAGAAATTAAATATGTGATAAAGGAAAGACACGACACTCAACACACACAGACATACCCTGTACACTAGAATCTAAATACCCATATGAATATAAAACTATCTATTATGTAAATGTTATGAATATGAAAGAAAAATAAGCGAGGCTGGCCTGATATGTTAACGAAAAAGCTTAAAATTTCATTTATTATCAATTACAAACAAAAGGCTTTTTTTCCCGTAATTCGATGCATGTATTCAAGCATAGAATAATGATTATACAAGTCAGAAAAGCTTTACAAACCAGTATAGTATTTTATTATTTAGTTTTATATTCTTTCATTTTTTTTTTCAAGATATGTTATTTCGTATACTTTAACGAATTTGACAAAGTTTTTTGGCATACGACAATTACAGACTAATTAATGTTTTGATGAATTGATTGGAGATAGAAAAGAACAATAATTATAAATATTTTCTCTCTCGTTATTCTAAATGCATGCGCATTCATATTTACTAAATAGCAACCTTAAAAAAAAGAAACAAAGAATAAATATAACGCAAGAAGCCGTTTCCTATTATTTGTTGTCTTTCTTCTACTTGGATAACAGTGCTTCATTTGATCACTTGCTAAAAATTGGTCATTTTATTTATTTCAAAAATTCTCGCCAAAAATTCTCGGCCAAAGTAGTGATAATAGCCCAGGGGGAAATGCTACGTTGCTGCTTGTAAATATGAGCAGCCGAAAGCACGAATCGTAACCTAGAATCACAGGTCCAACAAACTTTCCAATGGCTGCTAGTTAGGACAGAGAATTTTTCAAATTCGAAAAACACCACGTGGGTATATGGGTTTTTGAATAAAGTTAGCAGTATGTTAAGTACGTGCATACATGCATATAAGTGGTATGTGATATGAGTAAAATTATTATTATTAACAATTTCGCTAATGAGTATGAAAAATATTCTGTAAGAAAAAATGAAGATACTGTAATAGATTTGGTAATTATAAGTGGTGGTTATCTTCCTTGATGGAGATTATGTGATGTATTTAATTCTTCCGGCGATTATGAAAGTGTCCCAAGGCACGGTTTTGTTGTTGAGATAATTAGACTTTGCGTTTCTTTTAAAAACATTATTATTTGATAATTAATTCAATTTTTTCATATTCATGACTTAGGTGACTTTTATAATTACTGGTACAATTAATTATACAATTAGTAAATAATTTTATTCCGAATTTTTTTACTTCTCGTATAGTAAGCATTAACGATACCCTGGACTGGGGATGTAGGATGATCGATGCTTCGTAATGGTCCCCAGTCTAGGGCATGGTTGATGCTCATTATACGGATAATGTGTCGCGAACGAGCTTGGCATAGTTTCATTTTCTTAAATTTTTTTGTTTAGGGTATATCTTGAGGAAATTTCAACTAAATGTGTTTTAAATGCTCTTCGACAGAATTTGCGTTGAATTACTTTCCTAAATTAGAGCATATATCGTATAATTAATTAACCTTTCTTCGAGGATTTCAGGATCATTATGCATTTATTGATTAAAACGATATCGAGTCTCAAGAAAATGTCTATATTAAAATATCAAAATGAAAAACGCAGTTAGTTGGATTTTACGAAAATCTTCGTGAATTCTCACTAAAGAAAATCATATCTTGGGAACAGTTTATACCGAAGTAATATCGAGCATTTATTTAATCGTTATATTAATTCTGAAAGGACCACAGTTTTACAAAGAAATAGTAGAATATTGTTAAATTGTTCGTTTCGAAATCTTAAAAAGAAAATTTGGATTTACAGAGAGGCTGTAGCATTGCAAAATTTTGATATCAAAATGTATCTTATTATACATATAGTATGTTCCTCGTATGTCCGGTGTAGTATCGATTTATTTTGTGATTCCTAGAATGGAAATATTTAAAAAAATTTATTTTAAAAGCGTAAATTCTTGAGATATTCGTTGCGGAATTAGCGAGTAGCCTTTAAAGGGCTGGAAAACGTTATAACGTCTCGAAAATAGTGTTTAATTATCAGGCAAAGTACACATTCAACTTAGAAATAATTAACAAAAGTTAAATTGGAAAGATTTTAAAAAATATCACTAAGAATTAATTTCGTTTGAATAAGCATTTTGAAACATCGATCGAAATGTCTTCCATTTGGAAAAGATTTCTTGAAATTCTCATAACACACACATTATTGAATCATTGGTGTATTGATTTGGTTATTATTTAACTTTGATTGACATAAAATATTGTATTACGTTGAATTCCTGAATTTGAGCCACTCACGATCTGTTTGTGTAATAAATAATTAATACGAAGAAAAAAAATTAATTTTTTTCTATAAAATATACATTATCCATCAGTGCTATTAGTTTATTAATCCTATTATTTCTTTTGAGAAAATTTAAAGCAAAATGTACCGTCTTTCTGTAATCTTGAACAAATTTTTATGAATTAAACATGACGTTATCACTAATTGTAAAGATTAAACATTTTCATTCTACATTTTCCTAAACATTAAGTTAATGTTTTTTGGTATTAAAATGAGATGCTGTTTTTCTGTTACAATGCAGAAATAAAATTTTGCTCCATTACACCTTCGTCATAATCATTTTTTTTTTATAACCTGAAATTGCATTAATTATTAGCCCGTCGGTTAAAATAAACTTTCACAATTATCTCGGCAATTACTTTATTTGCACAGAGCGACATAATACAGCTAAACCTCGATTTTGGAAATAAGTTGGTACTTATTGTTCAAAAGTTCAGTTAGCATAAGTACATAAGTAGACAATAGTCTCGCAGTACCAGGTCGTACAAGAAGAGGTTTTATCCTTACATTTCATGTCGTATCATAGTGAAAAAAAAACTAGTAATTACTTTCAACAGCAGGGTGTTCACCTTGTCTTTTTTTAATAGTATAAAGTTTTTAGAGTTCATTCTTCAACTTGCAACATTTGAAAGGACCATACAATCGACTGTCTGTATAATCGTGCATATGGGGCTCTGAGACACGATAGCTAGTGAGAGAGCGATGTTACGGACAGCCACTGTAATAGGTCGAGCGTTTGACAGAGCGTATATAAAATGTGCGCTGACAGACACAGGTCAGGTGATGGAGATATATATAGAAATTTGGTTTCTGGTCAATCACCCTGCATATATGTATATACTTTCACCGAAAGATGCCTTATTGAACCATACATATTAGAATGCTTTCGAAAAAGATGACTAGCCAGCGTAAAAGAAAAAAAAATTGTGCCATTAAAAGGTAATGAATGTGTGAAGCCGGCGATGACAAAATTGAAAAACAAAATCTCGCTCGATCTCTCGATATGTCCTAATCTCGTACATCAATCTTTTTTTCTTTTGATTACAATCAATGAAGAATAATCAAATTTTGAAATGAATGTATCAAATTATTATTTTTATGTATAATAATTCATATTCGATTCGAAGCACCGGTACAAGAGTTACTTCGGATAGAACATGGTAAAATGAGACAAGGTATGTTCTGACGCATCTACTTCGCATAGGACCAATAATCTGCTGCCCGAAGATTCAGCCATTGTTTCCGCGTAATTTGAAACAAGGCGCAGAGTTTTAACTGTTGAAAACTGTCGTAACAAATATTATTTCTAATTAAAATTAATTTCATCCCTCTGGATATTTTATAGAGTCCTGAAAAGTGAAATAAATTGTAAATTTATAATTATGGTTATATTTATATTAAGTGAATAATTAAATGTTTCATTAAAAAGTGATACTCTGTGTCGATTCACAGATAAATAATGTATTAAAAAAAATAAATAATGAATTGTCACCTTTATTATGCATAATAAAAATCTCAAGACGCACTTTACATACGATCAGGATCAGGTTATGAGGGGTTATAGGATGGGACACATATCACGATATAAACATAGAACACTGAAAAATTGCGAAATCTTCGGGCTGCGCAGAAATGGTCGAAAATGTGTCCATGAACTCGTAGGTAGTGTACGAAGACTCTATATGAGGAAGCATTTTTATTTTTTTTTAAATCTTTGGCTTCCTTACAGATGAATCTTTGTTTACTACCGACGATTTAGAGGAAGCAAATTGCAAAATTTAAATCTTTGGTTTCCTCATATAGAGTCTTCGTGCACTAACTACGATTCGGAGGAAGCAAATTGCAAGTTTCAACTTGCGGTTTGTTTAACGTTAGTGCCAAATTTGATACATATCACGGCTGAATGATGTTCTATACTTTTGAAAAGTTGAAGCTAAATCGGTCAAGGTTGACGGGACTTATATTGATAATATTTAATTTTTCGAAAAATGCAAAATATCATAAAATCAAAGCTTCTCGATGGATTCGACCGAAATGCAATACCAACCAACCTTGGATACAAATCTCTTCGTCAAGAACTATTTAGACGAATATCACAAAATTTGCGATCGCTGGAGTGATAACGCCCTTTTTTTGGAAATTTGAAAACTACATAAAATCCGAACCGCAGCTTGGATAAAGACGACATTTATAGCCAATGAAGGGATTATAAAGCTGTACATGCCTGCAAAATTCGGGGGCTGTAGCTAAAACCGTTCTCGAGTTATAAACGTTTGAATTTTGGGAGGCCATTACACACACACACACACACATATATCCGGACATTTTCTCCAAATGTGTTTTCCGGACATTTTGGCACATTCTAAGCACAGTGACATGAAAATCTCAAAAAAAATTTCCCATCGTCGCATAGCGTAACATAAAAATGGCGAAATCTTCGGGCTGCGCAGAAGTGGTCGAAAATGTGTCCACGAACTCAACATACCTTGTCTCATTCTACCATGGGGTAGAGTTTGGATCGGCCGTGGTCTGTAGAGAATGTTATCTGTACTTGGAGCGAGACCTGACCGAGTTTTTTTAAAAATGTAAAGCAGCCAGCGCCATCTGTCGTGTAAGAAGGTAAATGGACGTGCAAAGACGACAGCGACGACAAAATTAAAATGAAATGATGTCACTCGTCCCCTCAGTAAACTCTAATCTCGTACACTAATTTTATTGATTTCTGTGGTAGTCGAATCAGAATACTCAATACCTATAAAACATGTATCAATAACTTTTTCTCATATATGGTATAGCTGTTTATCAGATATTCGATTCGAAACATAGGTAAAAGAGTTGCTTCGTGTAAAAAGTGTCTGTCGGCCGTTGCCTGTACCGACGATTGTCTTTAGTTGGCGAGAGACTCAACCCAATTGTTGGATCTTCAAACAAGTATTCGTGCCATCGTTCTACTATCACCAGATTGATACCGTTCAAACGTTTATTCCCTGATTTACTTAAAGTTTTTTGTAATGTTGCGCAAATATTCCAGCCTTGCTCTGGTTACATTAAAAATGGAATTCACTAAATTTTTATTTATTTTATTATTTGAAAATGAAAACTATTCACTAGACTTCTGTGTGCAGAAGTCTCACGATTCCTCTAAATATGAAAGCCAAATAGAGAAAAATATTAGAACGTATTAAAACGTTTTAGACAGAATATCACGCGAGTGTCTACGTCAAGAAAAACCACGTGATTACAGACGACTTAAGGGGGTATTCTGGTCTAGAATTTTGAAAAAATCAATTTTTTTTATATATCTTTAAAGTTTAGACCTTTGTGAATATATAGGTACTTAAAAGAAAATTTTTTAATTTCAATAACTTACGGAGTCATAGCTATTTTAGTGGCGCAGCAACGAAGCCGTCACGCCGGAGCAAATCGGACAATAGACCGTAAACAATGCCCAACAATACACCTGACCATTTTTGGTATGAATACATTATACATATAGTATATCGAAAAAATATATTTTGAAGTCGAGGAAGGCACAATTTATGAACCAGGAATCGCTAAATAACAAAATGTAAGTATAACGTATCGTTCTATGACTTAGACTGCTGCGGCTACCTGAAACTTTTGCTCAAAACTTTAAACGCGTTTTTTTCAAAATTGTATTTTTCAAAATGGTTGACATGATATCTAAAATTCTATTTAACTGATTTACTCCAAATTTGGTACCAATTTTTAATACATAACCTTCTATAGCCCCTATGACGTTTGTATGAAAATTATTTATTTTATTATTTTAAAAAATTAAAAATGATGAAAAAAAGTCGAAAAATGCCCTTTTTTTTAAGACAGCCGCTAATTTGCCAAAAATATTTTTTTCGTTTTCTCTGAGGTAGAGGCTAGAACGGCGTTCTTACTAATTAAGAATCTTTTTTTAAATTTTGTTTCAGATGACCAGAAGATCTGCAATCGTATCAACCGGAACACCCCCTTTTTTTACACCCGACTTTACAAGCTTATAACTTTTTTATATATTCTTAAAATATCAATAAATTCCTTGTGTCAATAAATGAATGGCAAAAATATTTTTTGTTTCTTTTTTATCGAGCTCGACAAAGCGCCCAAAATATATGGCTCTAGACCAGAATACCCCCTTAAAGTAAATAGTGTTTTGCAAAGATGTATTTTTCAAATATTACCTTTAAGTATAGAGAGTGTTTATAACAAAATTAATGCATACCTTGAATGATTACAAGAATATCAGAGCAAAACGGTAAATTGTAATATTGATTAATTAGACGAATATTAACTTGTGTGCATTCAGCCCTTTGAACCGTGGTGCAACACCTCTTTGAATTCAGAGAAGATGGGAGATGAGCCCCCCAGTGGGGTCGAATTGATAAACGAGGTTTTAAAATGAATATACGCTAAGAAACCATTGACTGCAGTGCCACTTTGACAGTTAAAATTCAAAATTGGATTAAAAATATTGTTATAAGTAAGAGATAATTAAAATAAAAATTGATAGAATAAAGATTTTCTTAGTTCAAAATTCGAAATTGATTTGACAGAGTATTTTTATTCGATTATAATTAGAATTCACCTAAATTCACTTGTCTTTCGTGATCCACATACACACGCACGACACCTTACTTTTTTTTTGCAATTTCAACAAGACTCTACGTGACGCTACGTTCGCTACTGGTCTAACCAAGAAACATCAGGCAGTCGTCGCGCGCAAGCGCGTCGTCTTAATACACGTTTCCAAGGGCCAACGCGCATGCGTATCCGACAATTATTTTCTTATTGCCGTCTACGGACGGCAAAAATCCCTCGCTTAAATATTGCTCATGTCGGCCATTGGCGTGACTCCTCCTGGAATGACGAAAGAAACGTTTTCCGATTGCATAAAAATATGTTGTCTTTTCCTTTATACTTGTTTTGTCAATTTGCTTGGTCGACTGTACTGATTATATTATCACAATAATGTTTGGATATAATGATACTGAGAAATCCTTTATAATTTTTTTAATAAGTTACCATGATGAATCACCAATGTTAAGGTTAAATTGTCGCAGCTCGATTCTACTTGCGAATGTTGAGGTAGTCATTGTGATAACATTAATTGTACATATGATTACAATAGAATTTATTAAATTAATTGTCCTAATTAAATTAAAGTTTATCAATAACACAAATTTTTATTTCATATTTCTCTTATCTATCTCTTTTTTGGCTATAACATTTGATTCTAAAAAATATTAATGTATAATGATGGACAATACAAGCTGTAATCTTTTTTCATTCTACTTTGGACACCTACTTTATCATATAATTATAATTTATAATGATTGTTTCTTTTTATAAGTTCATTCAAATCCAAAGAATCTGATTTATCGAAGTGAGTAAGTTTTATGTTGATAAGTATTATAGTTTAAGCTTACGTCTTGCTGACACATAGGGTTAGTTTATTTTGTTTGACAGTCTAATTTTGTGCAGGATAGTTTGACGAATGAAACGAAATACAGGATGAAATCTTAAAATTGAAGTATGAAATCCTACTTTCTGTAATTTATCTAAATGAAATAATTAGCTTTCATTGGTACAAAGTTCACTTTGTTTAACATAATAACCCTGATAAAAGTGATGCCCAGTTGCGCACAATTGCATCAGCCATTAGACTTATCTTTATCTGATGGAACCTTTTCAAAAGTTTAAGGCTCTGCTCAGTCGGGTTCACTCGCTTCGCTCGCTCGCCGACGATATACTTATCCACTAACCTACCCAGTCTTTGAAATTTGAACATTCCACCCTATCCAACCTTTACTTAACAAATATATTATAATAAGATATCGTTCATACCTAATTGTATTCCATCTATTTAAAACTGCACACCAAATCCCATTCCTGTATATTTAATGAGTGTCTGGAAGGGTGCAGAGGATAGGTAGAAGTTCAGGAAAGTTGAAAATGTATTTTAAGTGAAGCAGGATTCGTCACGAATTTTGAATAACAGGGCTTTCAACTGGTGCGTTAGGATTAGTTCAAGTTTTAGGGATACCTAGTCTTAAATTGGCGACTGAGAATATTCAGTCTTATCGACGGTTCTCCGCAAGTGTGACGAAAGACAGTTGGTGGATCAGGGTCAATTGAGTTTGACAATTGTCTTTGTCTTTGTCAATTCACGTCTTCGCGCTTCCCTCTTACA
Source organism: Calameuta pallipes (assembly GCA_030142375.1). Lineage (NCBI taxonomy): Eukaryota > Metazoa > Arthropoda > Insecta > Hymenoptera > Cephidae > Calameuta > Calameuta pallipes. The sequence goes on from JARQSW010000872.1 coordinate 33,833, forward strand.
AGAGGAGGACGCGAGCTTGGGGTCACGGATTTAGGAGTCCTTTTGGGGTAGGAAAGTACTTTGTAATAACAAACTGCAGGCCAAGTGGCAGGACGCGACTCGGACCCGTTTTCGAGAAAAACCGGTTTGAAAAACGCAGTACTACTCATACACCTGCACCGGCGTAGCTCGGTGGCAGCGCGCCTGACTACCACCCGAGCGGCCAGGGTTCGATTCTCCCATCATACGTATTTTTTTTATATTCTTTTTTTTTGCTACCCGACAAGCCATGTTTATCTATTAACAATTTTGTCAATTTACGTACGAAATGAGTGCAAGGATGAGAAGTTCTTGCTCATTATTGATTCCTGGGGTGGACAAACAGACTGTACTATGCATGACGACGTTTTCGGGAATGAGTCAGGAGAAACGACGTGCCCCCTGAAATTTATACCACCAAAGTGTACGCCTCTTTGTCAACTGTGCGATACAAAACGCTCCTGCTTTATTAAAAGACCAAAGAGAACTAGCATCGCGCGAAGATTCCATCAAAATACAGTCTTTGGTTCATAATCAATTAAGCGCTCCACAATTTTACAATATGCTGAAATATGCTTGGTTCGCCGCAAAACTAACTGAAGACAGACCTATGTTTTTAAATGTGAACGAAATTAACTTTCCTCTGTCACTATCAAAAGAACATTGCCATTGCAACGAACAAGAAGTTGCATTCATAAAATGTGCATGGTGTGAACATAATTTATGTTTTGCATGCTTTTATGATACATACCATCCAAATAAATGTAAAGGCTATACAGAAGCCGGTAGTGATAGCGAATAATAAAAAACATATGTACACCTAACAATACGCTTTGAATCTTTATAACCTTTTCCAATAAACCAGTGTCTGATAATGAAAAATAATAGTGTTCCAATGCACTCACTTCGTACGTAAATTGACAAAATTGTTAATAGATGAACATGGCTTGTAAGGTAGCAAAAAAAGAATTAAAATTTAAAAAATTACATAGATATTAGTAATTACAGGCGCGCTGCCACCGAGCTACGCCGCCTTTTCGACAACATTGGCAACGGTGCAGGTATATGAGTAGTACTGCGTTTTTCAAACCAGTTTTTCTCGAAAACGGGTCCGAGTCGCGTCCTGCCACTTGGCCTGCAGTTTGTTATTACAAAGTACTTTCCTACCCCAAAAGGACTCCTAAATCCGTGACCCCAAGCTCGCGTCCTCCCCTTGTTAGTAAACTAAAGATTGCAGCAATTAATGCAAATTCCTTAATTGCAAATCCAAGAAGATTAGAGTTACGCGAATTTCTCAAAAAATATAATCATGATATTACCTTAATCTCAGAAACCAAACTCAATAGTCGTCATAAGCTTAGCTCTGAACACTATAATTTGATTAGAACGGAGATAGACCTAATTCAATACAAGGGGGTGGCGAACAGCCATATTAATAAAAAAAAGAATTGAATTGAATAATAGCTTTTCCTAGTTCTGTTAAAAACAAGTTACTTGAATACACCAGTGTTAGGTTAACAATGAGCTCAAAAAAGAATCTCTTTATAATAAGCGCTTATGCAACAAATGATAACAAGAAACTTTTTATAAAAGAACTCAATACACTATTAACAGACCTAAAGTTGCAGGACCCTAATAATTATTATATTGTAGCTGAAGACCTTAATGCTAGACGCACAGACTGGGAGGATAAAGTTGACAATCAACGTGGTAAGCTATGTGAACTTGGCACCCGACATTGGAAAATCGAATTTTTTTTTGTAGGCATTTTGGTATGTAGTTGTTTGTAGTACCAATTTTTTCGTTTGTAGTAGCCCCAAAAATAAGTTATAGTAAAATAAAAAAAGCCCATCCACCGACTTTGACAAAACTAAAATCTAATCACTAATTCCTACAGAGAATCGTTTGTAGTTGATTGTAGTGAAAGAATTTCCGTTTGTAGTAAAAAGGGAAAAAAGGTTTTTTTTTCATTTGTTTGTAGTCGTATATTGTAATCATACATTCATTTCCATTGCAGTTTTCCGAAAAATCCCGTGTAATCGATATATACTGCGAATTCTGGCTCTAAGATCATTTCTAGTTTTGTGTAGTAACGTTTGTTTCGTTTGTAGTTGTTTGTAGTAACGCTTATTTCTTTCGTAGTTGTTTGTAGTAACGCTGATTTCGTTCGTAGTTTGTAGTAGCTTTGTTTCGTTCGTAGTTGTTTGTAGTAACGCTTATTTCGTTCGTAGTTGTTCCTAGCAGCATTTGTTTCGTTTGTAGTTGTTTGTAGTAGCTTTGTTTCGTTCGTAGTTGTTTGTAGTAACGCTTATTTTGTTTGTAGTAGGTTTGTTTCGTTCGTAGTTTGTAGTAACGCATATTTCGTTCGTAGTTGTTCGTAGCAGCATTTGTTTCGTTCGTAGTTGTTTGTAGTAGCTTTGTTTCGTTCGTAGTTGTTTGTAGTGACGCTTATTTCGTTCGTAGTTGTTTGTAGTAACCCTGATTTTGTTTGTAGTTTTTCGTAGTAGCATTTGTTTCGTTTGTAGTTCGGCTTAAACAAGCATCGAGTAAATCTCCTTCAAGCTAAGGCTGTAAAATCGTCCGTAGTTATTCATTGTAACCTTGCTTCGCCTGTAGTTCGTCAAAAATAGAAGTGGTATGAGTATACGTCAGCTTTACGTGTAAAATTGTGCGTAGTTATTTGTAGGAAAATACGCTAAAAACGAATTCAGAAAAATGGGAATTAATTAAGCGTACTTTTACTACAAATAACTACGAACCAATTTTACACGTAAAGCTGACGCATACTCACACCACTTCTATTTTTGACGAACTACAGGCGAAGCAAGGTTACAATGAATAACTACAGACGATTTAACAGCCTTAGCTTGAAGTAGATTTATTCGACGCTTGTTTAAGCCGAACTACAAACGAAACAAATACTACTACGAAAAACTACAAACAAAATCAGGGTTACTACAAACAACTACAAACGAAATAAGCGTTACTACAAACAACTACGAGCGAAATAAAGCTACTACAAACAACTACAAATGAAACAAATGCTGCTAGGAACAACTACGAACGAAATAAGCGTTACTACAAACAACTACGAAAGAAATAAGCGTTACTACAAACAACTACGAACGAAACAAAGCTACTATAAACAACTACGAACGAAATAAGCGTTACTACAAACAACTACGAACGAAATCAGCGCTACTACAAACAACTACGAAAGAAATAAGCGTTACTACAAACAACTACAAACGAAACAAACGTTACTACACAAAACTA
>JARQSW010000874.1:0-145525 GCA_030142375.1 Calameuta pallipes
ACATATTAAACTTGAAGAAAATGTAAAAATTGAAAAATCGATTTTTTGGACCCTGCCAGGTGTATATTCCCCCTTAATAATCATATTGACAAATATAGTTTTAAATAAAGCACTAAATTTTATAATATATAGAGAAGATTATGTTTATGGCAGAACAGTATTGCTAATTCTAATAAAGATTATAAATTTTACAAAGAGCACGTTTTCGGTAAGAGAAACTATATTCTGAACAAGATAACGTCGCTAAAATCTCACCTCGCTGTCCTGATGAATACTGAGCTCCGGGCTCCTACCTTTGTTCCCCACTACACTCGTATCCCTACTCCTTCGCTCTACCCCCACTACTATCCTTCGCAGTGGCTTGTGGACTCCCGTACTTTTATTCCGATTCTGCTGATAGCCGTGTCGACTCGCCTCACGAACAACCATCCTTACGCACTCGTACGTTTTAAACAAGGCGCTGCGCACTTCGGCTGAATGATCGTGCCACTATTAGGGGTGCCCATCGGCACGGTATGTCTTATTGCTAGCCAAAGCGACGTATGCTCTTATGTGGTCCCTTCCGTTTTCACGGATAGCGTGCTGCACGTTGCTAGCCATCAATGAACGAGCGTCGACCAATGGATTGAGGTATCACCAACGCTCAAGACAATTTGTTGATAAAGTATAACAAATATACAAGCCCAGTAGGGGGTAGCACAATCCATTGTTGCGAGTGACTTAACCTTCAACCCGGCTATCCTCACTCTGGACACATATTTATAGACTAATTATTCTGTATACGATGTACTCACAGTTGTCGCTATGTGATGCCCGTTCCGTGGTGTATTCACAACTAACTTTACCCCGCTTGTTCTTACCCCTTTTAAGCTACCCCTTCCCCCCTCCTTACGTAGAGTCCTGTGTTGATTTTCAGGTTTTCTTCATTTTCTTTTGGGGTTTTCAGTCGCACTGGCAATACTTGGGATAACCTAATACGCATGTTTATTTGGGATTGATTGGGATAATGAATCTGAACGCATAAGCTATAAGAACTAAAAAAAATATTTGAGGTTTTTTTTCGCCTTGGCCCTTTACGTCTCTGATACAGTGGTAAACTTTTTATTCTCTTTAATGAATAACATTTTTCAAATCCTTTCTTTTGCTATAAAATCTTTGTAATCCTTTAGTTAATTGTTCGAGATACGAACAAAAGCAATACAACGAGAAAAATATTACACGTAATATTACACATAACAGCGCCGTTAGCAATGCCAACATAACAGCAAAATTAAAACTAACATATACAATTACATGTTATATTGTATTTTCTGGGATTGCACTAATATATGAAATTTCATATTGTCATCACTCATAAATAAATAAAATTTTCATCACGGCGTCTTCGTAAAATAGTTAAAAATTCATAAGTCGTAGTATTGCTGCAGGTCGTCCCACTTGCCAGATCAAGCATTGTTTCGTTATGACTATGAGAAATACTAACAACATTCTAATTCATCTTTAATTTTCTTAGTTCTGTATATTTTTTATTTCGCTAGGCGACACTCGAGAGTGTTCTGTAACTTATGTTAGTAGGATCTTATGATAAGCTAGTGTCGTTTGAACGATATTATATTAGATGCACGCGATTTCTATGCACATTATACAATATGATTTTGGCTTTGTGCGTGACACAGGTGATGTTAGCCATTTGTAACTTGTAGTTTGTAAAATGTCTCTTCAGCCAGAATATTTATTAAATGTGTATCTAGACGATAAGGGTAATTTATTGAAAACGCAACATACGTGAAAATAATACATTATTTTAAGTCATGCTGATGATACTGACAGATATAAGAAGCAAAGCATAGAGCAAGACTCCTCGACTCCTTTCTTTACAAGCCCCAAAATAATTCCAGAAGAGAATCTGCGACGTCTTCGTATGAGCACAATGACAGATACAGTTGGATTTTTTAAAACGAGAAGTTAAAGACAAAAATACAGAGCAAACTTCCAAGATGGAAGCAACAATTGAAGGAAAGAAGAGACAGAAGATTTGTTTATTATAAAGTTCGAAAAGTCTTTAAAAAGCATATTTGACAGGTCATTAGCTTAAGATATTAGCCTCTCTTATTACAGGTACGTTTATAAATTTACTGCCAGCATATTTCGAGAATGGTCGGTCGTATCCCTGTTTATTTATTAAGATACGTGTGAACGTCCCAGTGCCCGAATGTCCATAAGAAACCGTATTTCCATCTCTCTTGCACACACGCTCTGTCCGGTAACTGGGGCGTGTTCAGCCACTGGGACGTTTGCCTTACTTAACGTTCATTAACTTATATTCCTGATACATTAATAAATTATTGAATGTAAAATATATGAAAATCGAAATAATAATGATCATTGCAATAAGTAACATACTATGTAACATGATAAAAAATGTCCATACGACATATGCGGCACGTTTATACATCCATAGAACTGTCATCCATCTTCAGGATATTTGTACTGTGTGGAATAATTTCTTGATGTACCGCAAGATATTATGTAGAAAGTAAAACAATGATAATGGCGCTAAGAAATCAAGTATGAATGTTAGCATTGGATTTAGTGACATGTGAATGAAGAATCTCTTGAATTTCTTTGAGAGATTTATTCTTAGTTTCTGGTACTATAAAATATATAAAGAATATAAATGCAGCTTCTATTGCAGCTAATGTATAAAAAGCAGCGAACACATCCTTAGCGTCACTGATTGCTTGAAATAATTTAACAAGTATCATACTTAAGAGAGAACCGTAGGTAGATGCCAGCATGGTAGCCCAAGCTTTAACGTTCGTAGGAAATATTTCTGAAAGTACAGCAGTAGGTAAAGAACCGATACCCATGGAATATGGTACATTAAATAAAATGATTGTCACCAGAGGGAGCCACGATATGGAGGAGACATTGGCATTTGTATATTGAAGATGAAAGAAAATAGCAAGTAAACAGAGACAAAAACATGTACCGGCTGAGGAAAATAGCAAGAGTGGCTTTCTACCTACTTTATCGACAAGTAAAACAGCTAGAAGGCTAAAGATCAAGGTGACTACGCCTACAATGATCACAGAAATATTAGGATCCAAACTGTAAGCTGCTTGTTGAAATATTAAAGTTGCATAAGAAAGGAGAGGTATGGTGCCTGAAAATTGTTGGGCCGATAATAATCCTAATATTATAATCATAGCTTTCCTATTCCCACGAACAGTTACAATTTCAGTAATTTTTCCTTTGCTTCTCTGTTCTATGTCTACCTGTTCGGTTATTCTTTTTAATTCTTCCTTAACCATCAACGTATCACGTAACCAAGCAAGTGAGTTAGCTGCTTCTGTACTTCGTTTCTTCATTATCAGATAGTAAGGACTTTCTGGCATCCAAATGAAGGTTAGAATGAATACGATCGATGGTACCGCGGAGATAAGAGCCAGGATCTATAAAATAATAAATAAGTATGCAAATGTGTCTTTTACTTGTGTAAGGAAACTTTGAAAATATAATTGATATTACCTCTCTAGTTACCCAAGGGCCTATAATGTACGTGATAAGGTTTCCTGCAGTCATCATCACTGTTATTAGAACACCAAGCGCACCACGAACTTTTTCCTGTGTCACTTCACCTATGTACATTGGAAGGAGGGTGAAAGTTGCACCAGTTCCAATTCCACCGATAAATCGTGCAAAAAAGAGCCATGTATAATTTGTTCCAAAGTAAATGAAGAGCCAAGATAATAAAATTGGTACAGCTGTGAGGGAGAGACTCAGTTTTCGGCCAATTCGATCCACTAGAAGAGCCGCAATAATGGGACCAAAAATTCCTCCCAAACTCAGAGCACTTACTACCCAAGCACCATCACTGGAAGTCAATTGCAAAGTAGCACCTTCTGCAAGTAGTTTTGGAAGTGATGGTGCCGGCCAGGCATATATTAATCCCACAGAGACTGCACTCAAACTGGCTGCGAAACATAATTAAAGTAATGAGCAGTCAAAGTAATAAAAGAAAAAAACAACGGTGAAGATTTTCTTGTCTCGGTTATGTAAATTGGTTATAAAAATCTCCCAATTTTTTCTGAATTTTGCAATAAATTGGAATATCATTTCGGTAATTGTAGAACTTATACGGATATGAATGCATTCCAATTTCATAAAGATAATGCATCAATTCCGTGTGTTTTATTATTTTTTTGATTCGAGATTCAAAATATATATCGAAAAATCGTCTTTGAGAGGTCATATGGAACCTATAAAACTAATACATTAACAAAAATCGATTTGTGAATCTTTTAAGTATTCAAAAAATCGTATTACGAAAAAAACATAAATTATGTAGAATTTGATTTCATTTAATATTAACTATCATTGCGATTTGTTTTGGCAAAATTAGGTCCGTTCGTGCAAATGTTTTTACGTGCTCCGGAGCACTGTAGATGTGTTCGTAGTGCGCACGCCTCAAATTCAAAATGACGGGAATATTGCCGCGATACGAAAAAGTAGCTTCTGTGAAAGGTGGTACCTGATTGGTTAAATATGATTCTCGTTTGAATTATAAACCAATAAGGTTCGTACTTAGAATGAGTTTTCTTGTTTTATACGTAAGGGTAGTTAAACGGTATTACCTAGCTGATCAATAAGTTGTATCAATCGTGTAAGTACAGATGTCTTATTGAAATATGACGTAATTGATTATGTTATCGATAATAAATATTGATGGATGATTATCATATACAAAAATGCTTTAGATGTTAGCTGAAAGATCAAAAAGGAGAAAAAACTTCGGTGAAGAAGAGAAACAGCGGATTCTTTGAATTCGTTTAAGAAAACGTGAACCTATTTCGGTTTGGTAACATCCTTTATTAATATTTTAGAGCGATGAGGAGTTGGAGCTCTGGTGAGCAGTTACATACACGGCCCGTCGGTGACTCTAACTTCTCTCGCACCAATCCAACGACGAAATGCACGTAGTCTTTGGATAAGCGGTATCGATTACGAAATTTACGACCATTGTACACTTCGAATTGATCGATTCGATAAGGGAAAACTTTTGGATTATCTTGTCGCATCGCATTCACTCGACGCATATCGGCGACGCGATCGACATCCTTTACGGATTCCGTTTTGACTGATTTTGACAGCCGTTAATAGCGGTATAATAGTGCCCTTGGCCGCTGTTATAGAGCAAGCGTTCTCTATTAGTTGAAAAGTGCTTTAAGAGAGACTTAAGCAGAGTTATGAGTAGGTAACGTCTCTAGCATACGTCTCTTATAGAGTCTTTTAAGACTTTTTCTATAATAGTGACTTAAGAGAGAGATACGAGTAAGGTCTCTCTTATCTGATGTCTTTTAACGACTAAAAGACGTCTCTTAACGCTAAAAGAGAATTATGAGTAAGGGTCTAGGTTTGTATTGTATACGATTTAAAGAATATTAACCGATCACGTTCTTTCCACTGTTTAAAGTTTTCACGTCATTGGACGATCATCTTCAAATCTCATGTCCGTTCATAATAAAACAAAATAATAACACTTTACAAGTTTTTCATTGCATTTTATTTAAATTTGATTAGAAGATACTTTTGTACTCTCATATTAGTAATATATTTTTTTTCTGCACATTTCTTAAAACTTATGATATCGATTGTAATTTTAAACGGAATGTGACGTATTGGAATATAAGTAGAAGATTATTTAATATGCTAATCAGTAATATCGAGAGATTTTAAAAATTAGTTTTGAAAGATACATAGAGCTTAAGGTAGTATGGTAGAATTGTGTTAGAAAATTGACCCTACATTTTTAAATGCTTATTCGAAACAGGTCAATCAGCTATGTCTGCTGACTCAAAATAAAATATGTTTATCATCAAGTTAAAGAGATATTAATTAGTAAAGTCGGGGAAAAATTTTAATTTTCGTAAGTTAACCTATGGATTAGAATATATTTTCAGGATCCCTATCAATATGCCGAACTCTGAAATTCCCGAATCGTCATATTCTCGAAACAACAAAGTGCCGAACGGTCGTTCTCCCGTGAGTTTATTTTCCCGAACGCTCAAGCGTTCGAATTATCATCTTCTCGAAAAACACATTTCCGAATGATCATTTTACCGAACGTTTATTTTCCCGAATGCTCAAGTACTCGAGTCGTTATCTCGCCGAAATACAAATTATCGAACGTTCATTATTAGACAGATCAGAAGGATATCTGCAAGATATCATTTGGAGATTTATGAATGTCTATTGTAAGGCAGTAGTGGTGGTTGACAACGTCTGTAGACGTATTTCTAACGTCGTGTTTTATGGTTAGAGATTAGAATTGGAGTTATAATCAACGTTGAATTTAAAGCATCATTTCGATAATCTCACATTCTTATCATATTAATTTAAAAATAAATATTTCCTAAATTCATGATATAATAATTATAAAGATCCGTAGAGGTTTTATTAATTATTGTGAAATAAGTCCCGTCTATATACATTTCTAAGAATTAGTTTTAAAAAATTCTATTTTCCATATTAAATTTTTTTCGAATTCCGATGTCTTATCTATGATATATTTTTTGGGAATATAAAAGCTTTATTTCTTTTCAGTAATTTAACAAAAATTAAAAAGATTCTTCAGTAAATATATTTTGAACTAGATCTTCTCAACCTTCCGTTGACACACTAGGACATTTTGATCCAGGACTATTTTTTCTCGAAAAGAGTACACCCGTGGAATTTTTCCTTAAAAAATATTGAAAATTGAAAAGATATGATTTTTTAAATGCACTGTTCACTTTGCCTAAATTGACAGTTTTCAATAATTTATTCAATTAATTTAATTTTAGATTTTTCGAATTTCAATTACACACTTATATTAATAAGGATTAAAAGTGTATTCCTCGTTTTTTTAAAAATAAAAATTGACTAAAGGGTTGTTATTGGGAGGTGGATGAAGTCCTATCCGGGTTAATTTGACCCGGTGTGTCAAAATCATGGCCAGAAATAAGTGGAAGATTAAAAATTACTTTTGCACATTATGAGGATTCTGAGTTAATACTTTGACATTGCTCGATCACTGTCGATTTCATATAATAATTAAAAGTAATATAAAGATTCAAAATTTTTTTGAATTTGATTAAAACTCAGAAAAATAGAGGATTCAGACAAAAATGTCCACCTCAGGGATAAATTATATACTAGATCAGAGCTGCAAATACTTAATACTTATAAAAATAATGATGATGATACGATCAGCTCTATAATTATGATTTCATAATAATAACATTTAGCGATTATAATAAGATGACTAAACTTTTGAATGGCTTCAAAAATTATTATTTTTCAATAAAAATTCACGGTAATCCTTTTGAAAAAATGGAAAAACATAATTAATGCATTAAGAAAGTAATGCATTAATTATTTCTTCCATTTTTTCCACTATTTCTTCCAATATTATAGCGAAAATTAGTATTTTTTTTCAGCTATTCAAATGTTTACACTCTATTTTATAATCACTACACATTATTATTATGAAATCATAATTACAAAACAAATTGTACTGTAAACTATATATAATGAATTAATGGGGATATACAACTCTGTGCTAGATCCAAATGCATAAAATATGATACCAGACTTTTTATAACATTGCGATTTCACGATGAATAAAACAAACGGATGAAAAAATGTTTCTAATAAATTGACTCACCTAAGAAACCTGCTAATATTTGCGGAAGAACTCGCGAGTCAGACATTCTTTTCGATATCGCGCGGGATCTGTGAAGATTCTCTCTTTTATTATTATCTTCGCCATCTTGTTTGCAACATGGTGGGGATGTTGGAATTAATAATCTGAGTGCTTGCTAATTGCTCGTTTCTATAGACAATCCAAAGAGCTAAATTATTAAAACACGGTAAACATTTACAGAAAATTTCTTTATCGCCGGTTTCTTTACGTCCGGATAAATTCCCGGAAGATATACTATACTGTTGAAGTATACCAAGTTATTCAGCCAAAACGTACTACCTGAAGTGGTTTTACCATAAGACTCAAATGGGCGTGCTAACAATAGGTGGTGGGTTTCTATTTAATAATTCTTATATCTTCAACAATATTTCCCAGTTAGATACTGTTGAAGCTCGTAACTTGATAATTGTCATCGAGCATAGTGTGGACAATAAAGGCTTGGACAGGAAAGGCGTTACTGTATTCGGTGCTCTTTAATATGACGTCTACGACTTTACCCGAGTAGCTACATTTTCGTCATTGTTTCTACCCGAAATCCACTTCTATCAGGTTATGGACGCAGTTGGAAATTGTACGTGGAAAAATGAGCTGTTCGGAACTGGGCGGCCGTAGCCCAGTGGTTAGGCTAGTGGATTCACGACCGAAAGGTTCGGGGTTCGCGCCCAAGCTCCCAGCGGCATTCACCAAATGGGTTTTCATGTGAAAACTAAAGTGAGTAAATTATACGGATTTCGCCCAACACTCTTCGGATTCGGTGTATAAACTCAGTAGGTCCCCCTCACGCTTAGTTGAATAAGGCCTGTTTCGCAAGATACATCGCCATCTAGTGTCAAAAAAAACTTCCAATTCTTGATTATTAGGACCAGTTACTGGCACATGTCCCCCATTGGGGATACAGCTATAAGGAAAGGAAGGAAGGAGAAGGAGCTGTTCGGAAATTCCCAAGTATTTCCGGTAATAAATGTGTAAATAGAAAAAGTTTGACTGAAAAGTGTAGCGTCATGCTGCGCGATACTACTGACAAGCGAAAAACATGTACGACGATAATAAAAATCAACCCGCGCGAAATGCGGTCGAAAAAAAAAAACTGGAAAAATATTAGCAATGTTCCGCAAATAAGACGACTTCGAAGACGCGAAAGTTGGAACACCTGAAAATAATAATAGCAGCACACAAATTAAGAGGAATTGGTTTTTAAGAAATATGGATTGGAACGTTACTTTTAGCTGGTTTGTCAGACAAATATTGACCAATGATAATACAACAGAGAGCTTGGGCACTACCATTACTATTAGAAGTAAAGAATTTTGAAATTTTTTGCGTGCAATCTTTTTATATCAATTAATTATAATATATACTTTTTCAAATCTCACGACTCGTTTAGATGAAAAAAAATGAAATATGTGTGCAATATACCTACTACATAGGAAATCCACGTAAAAACTGTAAATTTTGACATTTTTTCCTGATACAATGTACTTCTCAATGGTCGATCTTAATAAAATTAGGCTCATTTAAAAGGACAAGAAAATTATTTTGCACGACACTACCTTAACCCTCATAGACGATTGCACGCGTAAAGTATTTCTTTATACCACGAAACACAACAGTGAAGTTACTGAAAATTAAAAAAAAGGTACTGGTGGAAAATCAAACAGGCAGAAAAATCAAGGTTCTAAGGCCAGACAATGGGACGGAATATGTGAATAGAGTTTCAAGAAATGCTACAAGAATCTGAAATTCAAAATCAAAAGACAATACCGTATAGTCTCCAGCAAATCGGTCGCGCGGAATGATTCAAAAGGACGATTGTATGGCGCGCATAGACTATGTTGTTCGAGGTCAAGTTACCAAAGGAGTATTGGATAGAAATGTACGTCACTGTGGTCTATTAATTAAATAGATCACTTGCAAAAGCAATTCCAGGCAAAACGCCTGAGGAAGCGTGGTCTGGTTTAAAACCAGATTTAAGTCACGCAAGGATATTCGGTTGCAAGCTGCTGGTGTACGTGCTAAGAGAGAAGAAAGAAATTTGGATCCAAAATCGAACAAGAATATATTTATTGGCTACTGTGAGGATTCCGTGGGCTACAAACTCACTCAACCTGTAAGCAAGATACAAGCAACCTGTTTTCAATACTGATTTTTAGAAAAATCAGTAAATGAAAAACAATTAAAAGAAAAAGAATCTTCCGGGTCTTCGTCCTTCGTACCGACGATAGAAGAGTTTTTGCCTGAAGAAACAATTGAAGAGCGTCCTGAAGAAATCGTCAAAAATGACGTAGCTGAAGAAGAGGTCAAAAAAATTTTCGGAGGATCTCATGAAGAGTGCTTTCCCGATAGTGAGTCACCATCGGAAATAGCAGCGCGGCAGAGATGAACAGCAGAGGACAAGAAAATAAACACGTACAATTAAGCCTGTACAAAGATCATGATTTGTGTTATGTCTAGCTTATGATTCGCACTTGTCTGACCCACAGACCGCAAAAGCAACAATGAGTAGTCCAGACAAGGATTTCTGTGTTCGAGCGATGCGTGAAGAAGAAGAATGACTCATCGAAATTTGTACGTGGGAGCTGGCGGATTTCCCACCTAGGAGAAAACTGTTGGATACCAGATGGATATTCAAGACTAAAATGAAAGCTGACGGACAAATTGAACGACGCAAGGCAAGATTGGCAGTGCGTGGGTGCGCTCGAAGTTAAGGTATAGTCTATACTGATTGTGAGACGTATTCACCTATAATGAGACATAGTTTTCTACGTTTGTTGTTTGCATTAGCGGTGTCGTCGAACATCTGGATGTCGTGACCGCTTTTTTACACGGAGACTTCGAAGGGGAGATTTTTGTACGAATGCCACGGAAATTGATGCACGGTAGAGAATCAAGAAAGGTATGAAGGTTGATAAAGGCAATTTACGGCCTGAAGCAGAATGGCAGCTATAAAAATTTTTAAAAGGAAACTTGAATTAGGGACTCGAGTTTCGGAAGAATGGCCAGACTACTCTCGAGGTTTACAAGGATACTGATTGGATCAGCGAGGCAGATAACCGGCGTTCCGTTACAGGGTTCGTGTTTGTGATCCAGGGTGGAGCGATATCCTCGAGCAGCAAAGAGAACGTTGTATTGTCTACAACGGAGGCCGAATATACGGGATCTTCGATAGCATTTCAGAAAGCTCTTTGGTTACGGCATTTAATCCGTGATCTTAACCCCGTTGTGATTCTTCCACAAACCAAGTTTTTATGTGATAACACTGATAACAAAGGAGCCATTGCTTTGGCACAGACGTCAGGGTACAGGCAATGGACAAAGAGTATAAATATCAAACATCACTTCTTACGCGAGCTTGTGGAGCAAGCGAAGGTTTGCATCGTCCATGTACCGACTGAGGATACGCGAGTAGATGTGTTGAGGAAGGCTTTGCCGAGCGCGAAGATTTTATGTTGCTTAAAGGGAATAGGGCCTTGTTTTTAATCGAAAATGAAATTGTTACGAACGTTAAATTTTTCGAAATATTTATTGCTCACGATATAAATTTTTATATTTGTTCATGGGGAATGCCAATTAAGTGGACATGTTGAAGTTGGTAACTTGATAATTGTCATTAAACATAGTGTCGACAATAAAAATTTCTAGCAGCCCTCTGTTCGGTGCTCTTTAACATGGCGTCTTTGACTTTACCCGCATATGAGGCGACCCATGTCACTTCAGCTAGTAAACAAAAAAAAATCCACAAATAATTTTGTTATCAACGAGATTTTCATGGTTAATTAAAAGTGGTTATCAACGAGAAAAAATGTCAGAAATTTTTTAAAAAATTTTGACACTCGGTGAATATTTTTCAATAAGGTAACTCGATTTTTCAAAATTATTTGTGGAATTTTTTTTTTTACTGGCTGAAATGACATGGATCGCCTCATATTCGTTATTCTCTCTACTCGAAATCCACCTTTATCAGATAAATAATCAGAAGTTTCAGAGAAGAAAATTAAGCTTGAACTCATATTTCTATTTATTATGGTATCATTTTATGTTTTTTTTTTTTAATTCGTAGACGTACGTTGCGTATTTTCTTCTTCCCAACGAATTGGATATATGATAATAAAGTAAGTACACGTGCGACATACAATAATAAGTCATAGTTTAGTAAATGTGCAAACACGACTTAGAAAGAAACTATGAAGAAAATATTAAAACAGGATCAGTTTATTACGAATAAGAACAACTGTGATAGTGCGGAATACCAAAATCTCCTTACTGCCATAATGAATTTTGTTATCTATCAGATAACGAGCCCTAATGTAAGTGAATTAGACTATCCATCAGAAATATCCATCAGACTAATGTAGTTTAATCTTGAGAGAGCCGGCATTTTCGCCGAAAAATAGTGTCCTGGTGTTGAAAATGTTCGCTCTTGCACGAAATATATAAACAAGATATGTTACGTACAATCTTCGGGGTTTCTTCTGGGACTCGAAACGGTCCGGTCCTCTAAGGGTTATTATTGAAAGTTTCCAAGGATGATAACATTAAATGATAATTTTTATTCGTCAGACTGCGAACTAGTCTATATGTATACAGTCGGTGACGCAAAGGGTACGGGCCATAAATTAAAAGGGAAGTCGAAGGGAGGGCGAGGGGATGTCGTTTAATGTAGGAGAGAAGGGTCGATGAGGCAAGATATATAAAGTTGTAGTATTACCTCGAATTTTTCCCAAAACGGCATCCGCGAGTAGCTACAGGTAGTGTTTTTATGCACGCATCTCAGAGGATCGGAAATGAGCAACGCAACGGTTGCGCAATATATGCGAAAGTCAGAAGCGTTCGTGAGAAAGTGGGTGAACCGGTAGAAGGAGACCAGGACCGCCGAAGATCTTTTAGATAAGGGAAAGCACCCTAGGTACCCATTATAGCAAACGCAAAAGGTACTAGCTAGAAAGCGTACAGAAGTCAAAGTCAGTACCATCAAGCGTCGCCCGATTGCTGCTGGCTACGGATAAAGAAGCACAATGGTCAAATCTTTTTTGAAACCAAAACACCTACAAAAATGACTCAATTGGGCGAAACAGAATAATGAGTGCAGCTGGTCCAACGTCATCTTCTTTGACGGAGCCTCTTTTTGGATATGAACTCTGAGGACATGTGCGTGATCTGTGCACGAATGTCGGCTGTTTGTTCGTTTTCACTTGTAATCCTAACGCAGATAGAATGCGGAAAAGCTAGCAAAAAGGATTGTTAGAAGTGGTTTGGACCGGATACTTCAAGAAGACAATGATCCAAAACATTGGAGCCGTTTGTGTACCGCGTGGAAAGCCGAAAACAATAGTGTGACCTTAAATTGGCTCCCGCAGTTACCTGACGCAAATCCGATTGAAGATATCTGGTCCAACATGAGGATGAAGCTTCGAGAGAGACGTATATTTACTCCGAAGCAGCTATCTTATTATATTTGCAGCATTTAGAAATTATTTTTGGCACACCGGACCGAAGACCTCGATACTGCCAGACTATAATCGATAATAATGGAAATTGGACGTTATATTAGGTACATGGGTTCTAATGCATGTAGTGTACTCTAAGACTATAAGAATCATTTCTAAAACTAAATTTATTTCTAGAAGTTTTAGCCTGTACGGTCTTGTATGTACCATAGACTGTATATTCCCGTTACCATTATTTTAAATTATTACAATGTATAGCCATGCCAGACATCTCAAAATAACGATATCTTATCTCAATAGGGATAATCATCGTTATTTGATATGGTTAACAAAAAATTGTTTATTAGGTGCCATATTTGTGTCGTGTTTACCGTCTTCAATAAACCTCCGCCTTAAATCCCAGTGTAATAAAACCTTGTATGTATGTACCGTGACGTGGTATTTCGAGATGACGTCCCAAAATGGAACATTTTACGATTTCCGGCTACATCGTGAGACCCTATGCGTGGGGAAGGGATTCCGTGGCGATTGGACTGTATAGTATTTGTTAAATTTATACTTATTTCCGTCGTGGAAACGTTTTTTTTGTGTTTTATATTTTTCAAGCGGATCCGAAAGGATCCTGGCAAAATTTGAATGCTACGGGCGCCAAGAGTGTCAACTGCGGGCCTGGCGCAGCGTGCTGGCGAGGCGACGCGACAGCCAGACCGGAGATCACACTTTAATTGTAAGAGGCCAGCTACGCGGGACATTCGGCGAGCGTCTCACCGATCCAGAGGACATACGGAAGTTCCAGTAACGGCCTGGAGCCGTCCATCGAGGGAGCAGAGGTGGATGTGATTCCCGCCTCCCGAAAATATCATTGCAGCCATCCGAAATACGAAAGACGCTAGGATCTATTTTATCTGGATCGGAGGAGACAATTGAAGATCGCGAATGCTCTGGAGAAGTCGATGCGTCCGCTAATCTGATTGGCTTTAGGGAGGTATTACAGCGCGCCTCTTGGGAAGGTTCCCGATTTTCCAAATTCGTAGCGTCACGGTGTGGCCGAGCTCATGATACAAATATTGTATCATGGCCGAGCCTAGGAACAGACGTGTATTCGACTGGTAAATTTTGTATAGTATCGTATTGTTTTGTCCTAGTTTTGTCTGATTTGTACAGTTTTGTATAGTCTACTGAGCCGTTTTGCGACCGCTTGAGGGATCCGGTATCAGAGAGCGTGTGTCTTGAGGATACCTGGAGCGACTAGGAAGGCGGTGAGTGACGCTTTTTTGAATTGACCATATTTACGTTAATGATAGATAGATCGTGTCGCAGGGTCGTGCCTCACGCATTCCCAATCATTATTGTATCCGCGGATTGCTGATCGGTGAAGCTCTGGAGGATCGGTGCTATTTAATATCGTTTATGGGTCAAATTTTGGTATTGCGATACCGCCTATACAGTCCACGCATCGCGGAGTCGTTTCCTTAGCGCAAGGGTATCGTGGGTCCGTTAGCACTAGTTAACGTTAAATTCTGTATAATATTCTGTTGTTTGTGTACTGTATTATCGTATCGAGTACGATATCTTTTTGTGGAATATTAAGGTCTTGCAGATTTGTAGATATTATTTTGCCAATAGGTCTTCGGGATCGCCGGTTTAATAATTTCCTTGGGGGGATCTACGGTCCCATTCTATGAAAAGCTTATGTAATTTTGTTCAGGAACCGTTGTTCCATTTATCTTTCTTGTTTTGTTTAATAAATCGGGCCAGATTGTGGTCCCGTATTTAATTTTGGAAACTGTAGTATCCGTTTGTTATAGATTTTTAGAGTGAACCTCTCCAATTTTCAGATTTTGTATTATTGTCTTCCAGACCCAGGAGCCCACCGTCGAAGAGCTGGCCAGGGTGTCCTTAGGAGACAGCGGTGTAACTCTGGTTATACCTGGCGCCCAGTAATTTCACATTATAATATTAATTTCTGTTGGTGCGATTATTTGTGCGTCATCTTGTAAAAGGCAGCGTCACAGTACATAGATTCAACCTCAGATCAAAAGATCTCAATAGCGAGGTTGCGTAACCCACACCCACCAAGTATTTGTGTATACTGTGAAAGCTACGATCGCTGGACGAAAGATCGACATGACAGATATCGTAATACAAGTAATTTAACATTACAACTTGCATGGTTAAACGTCCACACTGTTCACGATAAGCAATGAGCGCTGGGAACCAGGTGACGGGAACGGGTTTCTCTAAAATGATGCAAACCATACGAGATTAGTCTATTTAAAAGTCAGACTAATCCTATGAATTAAGTTCTAGATGTAATAACAATTAAAAGTGTACTTAATTGCTTTTTTATATTTGTTGTAGCAACCATTCTTCCAATGAGTGCAGGATACAACTTTGAATGGCGTTCAGTAAGTCTTGCTAAAATTAAAGCTGATGACTCCTCGGTAAAGTTGACAGCCAGTGAGGCTTCGTCGGTCATAACTGATAATATTATGTTGGACCCTGGCTGAAGTATTTCCCTCTGGCACTAGTAGGATGTGACATCCCAACTATATTTCTTTTATTTTTCTCATGGATGCCAGAATCGCCATATTATTGTATAATAAAAAACAATAGCAAAACTGCTGAGGAAAGTCTTATATGGCTTACAAGAAGGACAAACGTGTCTCAGGAACTTGAGATCATCAAAAGGGATGATGAATTAGATAATAAGAATAAAGGTACCATAAAGGAACTGTTCAACGGAAGTGATAATCAAAAGGTATATATACCTAAATTACAGTATATTAGAGTTCGAATTGAGAATTTTTCGGGAAATACTTTTTTTAACATAAATTTTTAGGTATATAGGCTCTTATCATTATTCTCGGATTAATAAGCGCTCAACAACTCTCACGTCTTAATGGGTATGTTCAGCAGAAACACTGCTGAGGGAACAAATACATTTGATTGGTCATTTGATCGTTAATCTTGAAACAGTTGGGAGATTTGACCAATCAAATGTATTTGCTCCGTCAGCGATGTTTCTGTTGAATATAGCCAATGTAATGGTGTCATATTACAGACTGATTTTTGAAGAAGCTCAGACAGGTCTCAGTACAGATTTGTCTGTTATAATTGTTGGGGTATTCCATATCGTCGCCACTATCGTATCAATATTATTAATGGATAAAGCTGGCAGAAAGCCATTGCTTTTAATGTCCTCAGTAATATTTACAACGGGTTGTCTTACTGGTAAGTGTATTAAAATTTATCACATGATCAATAAACAATAGAATAATTCAGATAATGGTATTATATTAAATTGCAGGTCTTGCTATTGTATATTTTCAAAGAATTTAAGCTATGTTCTTTGATTTTACAACAAATTCTTGGCTTCCTCTTGCATTAATTATTGGATACGTTCTCAGTCATGGTATTGGCTTAACTGTGCTTCTTTATATTGCTCTCTTAGAAATATTTCCAAGCAACGTCAAAGCTTTTGCTACTATGATAGTCAGTATTTATGCTGCAACATTTGGAATGATAATAAACAAACTTTATCAGACAACAGCTGACTCTTATGGCGTAGAATCGGTATTTTGGATGTTTGCAGCATTTGCATTTGTATCTATTATATTTATATACTTTGTATTACCTGAAACTAAAGGAGGCTCCCTGAGGGATGTACAGGAAGAGTTGATGAACCGTGAAATGGTTCAAAGTAATTTATAAAGTTTCTATTGGACCGAAAAGAATATTAGAATTGTGATACTCTAGGTTTTAAGAGCCTTGAATTATTTAATAGAAGAAACGATGATCTGCTGTGTTTTTAGTAGTAGTTGAGTAAAGTGTTTTTGGCAATGTAAGGGTGATGATTTGGAGCATTGGATTTGGAGGCATTAAAACTGTCAATTCAATGTACTTGGACATAGGGAACGATCATGCGGAATATTTTAACAGAACAAAACTAACGATGGTTATAGAATAGCTAGTAATATCCGAACGTAAGAAACGATAGACAGGAGTTTATTTTCTATAGAAAGGGTAATCACTGGGATAGATGATAATTCCCCAATTTTACAAGATTTATAATTAGTTCTACACCGTGGAAGTTCCAGCATCCCGACTAATTGTGGACTGCGTAGATACCTCAAGATCTTTACTTTTATTTGCTTCGACTTCCTCCGACGAAGCCTGCAAAAATATTTTCTTTAAAACATTATGGGTAAGACAATTTGAAAATTTGGAAAATTCTTGTTTCATTACCAGCGTATCTTGAGTTCGTCGAACATTGTCCTTGAGTCTTTTTCTTTCTCTTGGCGAAAAACTTGTGGCAAGTGGCACAGTATTAATAGAATGATATACTAAATATATGAGTCAAAAAATTAGTTCTTACGTAAAGACTTTTTTTACATCTAAAAAATCACAAGCTCCTAATACTGCAATCACAATACTCACGATTCTCCGTTTCAGAAATATTTTTCAAAGACTTCAATGCCTGCACTGCATCCAAAAATGCTTGAGTATTTTTGATAGATACTCTACCGGGTTGCATCTCGAAAGATCTACGCATACTCCGTTTCCTGTCCGTGTGAGAAACTGGACTAGCACTGAGGGATTCCAAATTTTCATCAGATTTTCGCAAACGATGTCTCCTATCTCTTTGCGGCTGTTTTTCATTATGCGACAAAATCGGGACGTTCGCTATTTTATTAGCTTGAAAAACTTTATGCACTTCTGTCGTTCGCACCAGACATCAATGCCAACAAAAATTGTTTAAACGATTAAAAAATGCACACTGTGTGCATGTTAATGATATTACCTTTTATACGATTTACCATGTCGCTACTTTCAGTGCTGCTATTTATCTGCGTCACGGTTAAGTTATCAGGTTTAGCGATTATCGAACGACGTGGAAGCTCTTCTTTATTTTGCTCCAACACTGCAGGCGACACATTAATTACTTCCTGTCTCCGTGTAATGGACAGGTACGATTCCTCATTTAAGGATGCCCAAAATGCGAGTCTCAATTTCCAATATCTTCTCTGTGTTTCCCAATATTCCACAGGTAGCCCATAAATAAATTTATTGTCTTTTCTCTTAAACCAGCGACATCTCTAAAAAAAATAAAAATTCTTAGTGCCTATTCTTCTGACACCGTAAGCACGCACAGCATTATTGACACGTATACCGGCAATTAACGTCGTTATTTAAATGTCAAACCGTCTTAGATTCCTCCTGTGGTTCATTATTCCGTGCAATATCATCTTGTATTTGCAGTTGCATAAGATACAGCATCCTGTTACTTAACGAAGAAAGATACTTCAAATGAGCCAACGTACATTCAGCTGACATTAGTTTTG
Source organism: Calameuta pallipes (assembly GCA_030142375.1). Taxonomy (NCBI): domain Eukaryota; kingdom Metazoa; phylum Arthropoda; class Insecta; order Hymenoptera; family Cephidae; genus Calameuta; species Calameuta pallipes. The sequence goes on from JARQSW010000874.1 coordinate 18,537, forward strand.
GTTGCGTCTGTACCAGCATGTCTATCAAACTCATATTGAAATTCTGTAAGTAATGAATTAAAAGCATAAGTCCATTTTTGAAACAATATAATTTATATAAAGACGATTACCTCTAAGTCAGTTGGTGTCAGTAACATATCCTTATGAACCATAGCTACATATCCCAGTAGATGTTCTCTCTGGGAAGGTCTATTGTAATAATTAAGAAAGAATGCACTCAATATAGAGAAAATTGTACCAAATTTTCTTTGCATTCTCGCATCCAGCACAAATTCCGGTATATTATCTTCGCGGAAATACTTCACGTACTTTGGATGATTTCTAAATAATCTGCGAGGAGCCAAACATTGTAATCAGTATTAAAAAATTGATCAGACTTTAATTACATTTGGTAAAAGCCCGTTGCGCAGCTCAGAAGATTACTTTCGACGTTTCTCCACACTTTCTTTATGGATTGTGCTTCCTTCTCATCAACCCGATAAATAACCCTTCCCTTGTAAGATTCTTTGCGATTCTTAGAAATTTTAAAACCCATTTCCACGTTGTCGCAACTAATTACTTAGACAACTAAGACCAAACTGACGTGTGAAGTTTAATTCCAAATTTTCATGACAATCGATATTGTGAATAAAATCGATTTAAAAATGTTATAACGTCATAGCCAACGTCATATACTAGGTAAGATATTGAATTAAGATTAATGTATAATTAATGAAAGCGTAATGTCTTCGAAGCAATCTTTAATATAGCAACATAGTCAGTCTTACAATAATAAGCCAAAAATACAATCTATATATCAAGCCTACGGGAAGCAGGCGAAAATTTATCATCCAGCATCGAGCCATTTTGTGCCAGCCTTCCTCTCCCTTCTCTCCGCAAGAATCGTATCACAAAGATTCGTATAGGTGAAAGTGTGTGTTAAAAAAAAAGCCATCGTATATTCATGATGAAAATTCAAAGAGCGGCAAAGTAAACAATTTCGCCTACATTCCCGTCGATAAATTTTACAATTTTACACATAAACAAACGTTACGACTTGTTCTAGGCGAATACGAAATCGCGCGCGGTTTTTCAAAATTTCCAAGTTCTTCAAAACGGAAAATTTATACAGGGATCGTCCCCACGTTTCAACGTAACGTAGGATACGTGTGCGTTTGAAATACTTCGCAAAAGCTGTATTCAAGTTTGTACGGCATTTGGTCGACCGTCCATATAATATTGTACGCGCTCGATAGATCCTCCAATTAGAAAACTAATGTCTGTTTTTTTTTTTTCAATTTATTCGCGATTTCCAAAAATCTAGTCTAGCGTTCGATCGTGCATCTTCGTGTCGCGTGACTTGAATTCGACATTGAAAGCAAAAGAAAAAAAAAAAAAATTTAAAAAGAGAGCGGCGACGGGGCGCGAGATCGTAGAGAAAAAAAAAATATCGATTCTTCCCTTGCAAATGGACGATCGCACACGAGACTCTTTGCGTCTTCTAGATCTAATGTAATTGATATAAAATTATAAAAGAAAGAAAATTAAATTATCATCTAAAACGCGAGAGCAGCGTCGTGGCTTCGAGAACAATATAATTCTTACAATATATATGTATATATATGGTATATATATTACACATCGCACATATGTCGCACTTAGAACGTAGGTGGTTTAGTAAAGATTCGAGAAGAAAGTAACTCTTTGATAAAGGAGAAGCATTTAGTTTCTTTTCGAATTCTCAATTTCGTCCCACTAAACTGAATCCACGACGCTATTATCGCAATGTGTTTAAAACTAAATAAAAAGGTAGAGGAAAATGGTTGATACAAATATATAGATATATTATAATATAATAGATAGTTATTTGATGAAACATTTAAAGCCTTACGTAAAATATACAGTGTTTTACGGTGTCCGTGTAGTGAGTGTATCTCATCATTTTGCGTCGCCGTCCCTCGCGTTCCTTATAATTTAGATTTCCCCCTCTCCTCCGTCCCTTCCTCTTTTCCCCCTAATTTATGCATGTCGAATCACGTAGTTTCTGTGCAAGATGCGCGCGCGCGCGCCTCTAGCGCAATTATCGCAAAGTTATTCCCTCCAATTTTAACTACCGTCTTACGTATTATCATCCAATATTGATATCTTTTTTAAATATTTTTTTGAAAATCGAACGACGATAAATTTGGTACACATTAAATGCTGAATATTTTTTGTCTACCACATTTAATTATGTGTAAGTGTGGCATGTGTGCGTGTGTATGTATATATATATATAATATTTGTTATGTATGTACTATGTATGCGTATGTATGTATATGTCTGCCTATTCTTGCATGAGAGAGCAGGAGCTACAGAGAATAGCACGTTCATTGTTTTATTTTATTATTATTATACTTTTTTTTCTTTTTCCTTCATCGTTTAGCTTAATAGCGTTTAGCGTTTTTATCGCGTGACAACACGCCAGACAGTCGCACGCTTTGAATATTCGAAAAAACTGGTAAGATACTTTCCTCCATGATGATTCTCACACGCTAATTTAAAGTACAAGTGTATAGAATATAGTATAGCGCAAGTAGTATCAAATCCTAAACGAACCGGCTACTTAAAAATTGATCCATGTCTTTTTTTTTTCTTTTCCTTACGGAGATATGCACATTTTGTCGTCGTATTCTCCGCGAAAAAAATTTCCTATCTATAATCAATCATTTTTAATACTTCGATCGTTAGTTCAATTGCGAGTTATACTACAACGACGATTTCGTATTTAATAAATTTTATAATTTTAATGCGTTACGTTGCAAATCAAGTTGTTCTGTATTTTTCTTTTTCAATTTTCGAATTCTCTTGTCTCTAATCCGCAGTGATAATGAGCAGATTAGTTTTTTGAATTTACTGTAGCAAGTTTTCTTTCTCTTCTTTCTTTTTTTTCATTTAGAAATTCACTTCCATTACTGTGGCAGTTGTGAGATTGAAGTGTAAAATATATAGCAAAATTTTATGAGGCCATTTTTAATCTCTGATACGTTTTATTTCCTGTCGATCGCACATTCTACGTATATGGTGGAACGCAGGCAATCGAGGCTGATTGCATTGAAGTTTCGGGACTACATTTTTATATAACGAAGGAAATAAAAGAAAAAAAAATTGCACGATAGGGGCTTTCAAATGCTGGAGAGTAAAAGCCGTTATGTGCGTTAGATCTCGAACCACATTACGCGTGGAAACTACGGTATTTGGGAGTAAACAAAAGTGAGCCATTTTTTGATTATGAAATAAAATTCGAAAAATGACATCGAAACTCTTAAGCTCCGATCGCCCGAGTTCACGTTTGCACTTCCATTTTCTTAATCTGTTGTATTTTAGGGATATGAAAAGAAGTCAAATAATGTGAAAAAACAAAACGTTGCGAAGACTTTTGCCAAATTGCCGGACGTGACGTTTTGAGATTACAACAGAAACTCAACGAGTCCTTTTCCTATTCCCATTACGTCACATTTTATCTTATATTACACGTGGAAAAAATACAAAATAATTTCCCTATTTATATGTCCGAATTGACAGGACGTGATTGATAACTTGGGAAGGATATTGCCTATCTTGATGATCATTTGAAAATTCGTAGAAATTGCAAAATCTTTCGTTATGTTAGACGGTGCGATTGCATCCACGAGTCTCGCCACAACGCTTTATTTTTATTATTATTATAAATACAGTCGCGAATGACGTAGGCAATTCGAATACGAATCACTAAGAAGAGCATCGTAAAAGAATAAATAGTCGAAAGCGCGATGGTATTTTGGCGGTTGTAATGACCGCGAAAAATATGACATAGAAAAAGTATTTATTATATAAATATAGGGGATGTAATCTCACCGTTGCATTTATGAATTTTCGCAATCATTAGAGAATACTACTGGAAAAGAAAAGAGAAAGAAAAAAATAATTTCCAGTATACGTCCTTTAAGTTCACGAATAATAATAGTAGTAGTAGTAGTAGTAGCAGTAGTAGTAGTAGTAGTAGTAGCAATAATAGTAAGTAGTAGTAGTGTTATAGTAGTATTTAGTAGTATTAGTTTCTAGTATAGTGTTATTATATTGGAGAATAAAAATTATAACTCGCAGCGTTTAGCAATAGTATTACAAATATTAGTAGGTATGCAAAAATTAATTGTTCAGCTATTAGGTATTAAAAATAAAATTAATATTTTATATTTTAGACTACTGTGGACCGCATCAAAATTGATATATTGGTTGATTATTTAACTTCATCTCTTTCTCTTTCCTCTCCTTATCATTTTTTCATCGTCGCTGTCGTATTCGTCCTCGTCACGCGATTTCAGTCAATCAGATCGGCGCGCATCACGATATTCTTTTAAGTGACTCGAGGTAATAATTTCGTTTACTGTCTCTCAGCAGCGCATGCGCAACCAAGTATAAATATAAATTTATATAACGATGTTATATTCACATTGCGGATTCGTAATACGCAGCAAATACTCTGCGTCCTCAACGAAGCTGCAGACGCTGAACAAAGCTAGGTTAGGTAAAACGGCGCCGATACGATTGGCTTCTTTGTTACAAGAATATGAAGGCTCAGCAGCCCTGCCACAATTCCTTTTGTGTGTCCAATGTTATCGACTCGCGCGTGACGACATTGTCAAAGAAGAAAATGAAATTGAATTTCCTCTCTAAGCAAAATGGCATCGCACAAAAATTTCGCATTTAAACGTAAATATCCAGTCTGTCGCTGTTTCCCTTCATTAACTTTGTTTCGTTTCAAAGAATACACAAGAGCGTCGCGAATTTAAATTCGCGAATAACTCATTGTTTTAATTTGTTTTATCTCTTCTATTTCATTCCTTTTTGGCCCTTTCTTTAATCCTTCATGGCTTACTATAGTAAATGCTTGCTCGCTCCGATCTTATCTTCTATATTAAATTGCGTGTAGTTTATTATCGTGTTACTTGTGTAGTTTTGTGTTGGTCGTGTTGGTCTTGAATGTACTTAAAAAAATGTTTGACTGCGTTTCATTAAACGGGGATGATGATTTATCACTAAGTTAAGTTTACACTTCCTCGTCCTCCTTATAGCCTTTCTTATAGTGATCACGGATGACGTATGCAGCTCTCTTTTGCAGTGGTAGATACATTGTTTCCTCTTATTTTCGTTATTATTTTTTTTATCTTTTTCCTGTTGTCTTTTCTTTATTCTCGGGTTGCTTTGTCTGCTTCGTGTCTCATCTCGTATGTTAAGCTCAGCTCTGGCTGAGGATTCAGCTGGATTCCTTCTCCTTGGAGTCTAAAAGTATGACAATGGCCAATAACATATTTTGTATAATATAAGAAAGATGTTTTAAAAAATATAAATTTATACCAACCGGTATCAGATTTGTCCTCGGATGTGCCATTGGTCAATTCTGGTTCCTTCTTCTTCTCTCCGTCATCAGATTCAACGCTGGAGGCTTTTTTCTCTTCCTGACTCGCTGCCTTCTTGTCCTTAGTTTTACCCTTGGCTGGTGTAGCTGGCTTTGGTTTTGGTTCCATGCTTGGGTCCAGGACAATCTTACCAATGTTCTTACGGTCGTGCATCTTCTGCATGGCCTCGGCAACGTCTTCTAGAGCCCACGTAGAATCTACTACTGGCTTAATCTTGCCCTCGCTCCATAAGTTAAACACCTGATTGACAGCTTGTCGTACAAATGAATGACCGCCATGTTGGTACATCAGGTGACGTAGATTTAATCCAGAAAGTGTTTTGTTCTCGTCGAAGAGCTTTATCGGTGATACCTTATCCACTAGCCACCACTGTAATCAAAGACGATGAATCAAAATTCATATTTGGACCTGGTTAATATATTTTTAGAATCCTTTGAATCACTTACGGAACGTGCTGCCGAGAAGAAACTCTTGGTCTCGCCTGTTACCACGTTACTGGTTCCGTACAGAATATACTTTCCCATTGGTTTTAATAGGGCATGTCCTTTGTTACATTCCTCGCCGCAGAGGCAGTCCAGAAGTATATCAACACCGTCAGGAGAGATTCTAATTAACAATAAAACAGAATATAATTATAATACTGATATATAGATTTTTATAGTAACTAATAGAATGGGATTCGTACTTTCTAACTTCACTGGTGTAGTCGCTGCCGCGTTCCAGAAGATGATCAATTGTACCAGCTTCCTTGAGAGCCTCGTGTTTCGATTTGCTGCAAACTCCGAAGATCGTAACGTCTTTTATAGTTTTCGCAAGCTGCACCACAGCTTGACCCTAAAACATAGAAGAATAGAGAAAAGTTAATATTTTTACACTGATACATTTTTTTAATAATCTAGAAAGTGTTCAGTATATAATCAGTAATAAGGATAAAATCATGCTAAACATATTTCAAGATATCCAAATCGAAATAGCTCTTTCAAAAATATACATGAATCAAAAGGATATCCATGAATTAAAAGTTTCTAATGTACAACGAAAATTCGCGTTCTCGTTCGAAATTCATTACCATTCAGAATATTAATATATTGTCTTACACAAGGTAATTTGATGTTAATTTATCATAAAACATTTTGTGATCACTTAATGATAAAAATAATATCACCATCAAATAACCAATGGCCAAATAACCAATAAGCATGGATCATTACGATATAACGATTAGCGAGTTTAGGAAAAATTTTCCTTCGTATCACAGTTCGGCTTTTTTTACAAGCAACAGTAATGATTCCTCTCATCAAAGGCCATGACCGTATATCTCATTCTTCGTGTTCTGGCAGTTAAAAGGGAGTCAGTAGTATATAGAAAGACCAGAAAATCAGAATTCCGACAACCCATGACACTACAGCGAGCTTAAGTAACGTGGCTACTCGATAAAGGGGACCTTTCATTTAAAGACAGTAAGAGACTTTATACTTTTCCTACGTATTTCATCTCGGTGTCCTCTTGCGACGTAAGGAAAAAAAAAAAAAAAAAAAAACGAAAATAAACCAAGAGTCAGAGAAAATAAAGATACAGGGATACTGTCCATTGGAAAAGAAATTCTGCTGAGTCGAGCCATGAAAGATTTTCAACAGAAGTGGCATTCATTATTTCCAAGAAGTGAACGTATACTAGTGGCTCCATCTTCTATTTCTTCTTCTTCGCCTCGCTGTATCCTCTACCCCCTCCTCGTTCCTATTGCACGAGAAACTTGCCCTCTCGCCCTCCTCCTCTTGGTATCTCCTCGGGCGGCTCACGAAAAAGGAAGGAAAAACGTACCCACCCAGAATTTTAAAGAGTCGCCTGAAATTGGCGGCCCGCGTTACGCATAAAAATTCCGTGGGTACGACGAGTATCTAACTGGTAAGAAAAACCCTCAGGAACATAGAGAATCAGAGCGTAAAAAGTGAATGACCCTGAGTGTACAAACATATTATAAAATATTAAAAAAAAAAAAACAAAGTCTAAATTGCAACTGTGAAAGTCAGGAGGGAACCGGACAAAAATAGACATTCAATGGCTCATAAAGTATTTTTAGAAGACCATATACTCGATAGGGGTTAACTTTCTAAAAATATGATGTACCCTTACACCCCCTGTGAATACTGTTCACTGGCACCAGTTTAACGAGAATAAGAACGCACACGTCCAGTTAAATTGTTTTAGAAGTAGTCAGCTACCATTGCCGTGTAATCTGGTAAGAATAATTTGTTTACTGAGACGGATGAAAATAGCTGCCCTCTATGCTACATGTTTTATGGGGTCTGTGGGGAAACAGAGTCAGACGGTGTAATTGCTGGAGAAAAGATACCTAAGCCCATAGAAGTCAATTCGCCGTTTTGGTCAGCACTGGAATTTTAGTAAAGTAGTTCATGATTGGTATTGATGATGCTAGGACACGGGGTAATCGATAAGGATAATCAAGAGAGAAAGACAACAAATTAAGAGTAAGAGATACTGTGGTGCGTAATGGAATTGATTTTTAAAAAAAAAGTATAAAAGCAGAAGAAACATTTTCATGCGAAAGGTCCTTGAGTTACTTAAAATGTTTAGACATACTCTTGAATTATTGTAATGATATTTCGAAAAATTCTAGATATCCTGATAGAACATGGCAAATTGAATTTCCTATTATTGGAACTGAGTTACGTAGTAAAAGATAGATCCGTTCAGCAATGAAAAGTGCTCATTATGCAATTTGTTGGACCTAATTTTGTATTCATTGTTTTTCTCGTCTGTAATGTCTTGCCAAGTGATAAGAATATCCAGAGAGACAAAAAAGAAAGCACTAAAAAATGTTAAGAGGCACATTAATAGACAAGAAACTTGACTCTGCCTAAAAGGAACAACGATTCCTCAAAGAACTCCCTTGTCGTTACACTTTCTATCCCTTGCAGCACTAGAACCCCAATGACCGTGAAGGCCTATTGAACTTAACCAGGGTAAGATTTCAAGATTATATTGGATACGGTCACTTATCTCGTTAATCTCTCTTCCTTATACGTTACAATCAGACCCCTTGTCCCTAAAATAGATGAGATCAGACCCCAACAAGAAATGAGACATCAATTATCAATGGAATAATTCATTGAATGTTCGGTAAGAATCCCATGAATAATTCGGTGAAAACCATCTACGAAATAGACGGATATACTTAATATAAAAAATGACTACAAGTAACGCGTAATCAGAATCATCGTTCGAAATTATTAGAGAGAAATAATTCTGATATAATTTGAGACAATTTCACAGTAAAATTCGCGACACCGAAGTAAACATAAATCGGTAACGAGCGCCAGAAAAGTTGATCAGGCATAGGTGTGAACGGAGCTTAAAGTGGCACGTGGTGTGGTTTCAGACGGGCGCGGTCGCCGAGTAGGTGGTCGATGAGAGGGTTGCTAGGCAACAACCCCCATTCCAGTATCCCCCATAGATTTCATCTTCTCAACTTCTGTTCATGGACTGCGGGATAGGTGGAGGTAGCCGCGCAGCTGGAGCTGGAAGTAAAGGGATAGAGAATGAGGGTGGACGACGGTGAGAGTTTCGCTCAGGGTGTAACCTGTTGAGCCGTATTGATCCCGACGACTGGCATCATCTTGGGCGATGCCGAGGTATAAAGGTGATGCTGCTGGTTGCTGTTTCTGGTTTCGTTGGATAACTTTTTCGTTTCACACCGACTTCAAACATTTTCCTCGCATTATCAAAGTTCAGTCCATTGTGCAATATCTTTAATAATATCAGAGAAGATGCCAACCTAGAAGTCGTCTTACTAAAACTATCTTTCAAATACATAAATAGATAAGCCATGGTATAATACGGACTAGAAGCCAGTGCCGGAAGAACGCACCGGATAATCCTAAAGTAAACTAGAATGAAAGGAAAATCTCTACGTGATACACAGACTCCCAATATTGCATGAGAAATCTCTGAGAAGCTTGATACCAGCCATGGTACCCCCAAAGAATACAGAATGGAGTAGACTACAATGTAGTATGATAAGGAACATCTTTATCCTCTCCTGGATCCTGTTTCAATCTTCCTGACGTCGAAACCACCAAGGAGAGTAACCAATCGATAGAAACCTACGGACCAATGAGAACGGCGGGGCAGTAGTAACCTGTTGATGTTTCGGCACAATTTTTTCAAGGACATTCTAAATCCTTACGACGTGACGATTAAAGGATCTCGGAACGAAGGCGTGACGAGGAACAGCAAGCGAGCTGAGATCATCAATGCGAACAAATTAAAAGTTCGTCAACTCGATACCGAGTTGATTATTTGCTCCTGGCAAACGTGTTACGTGGGATAGAAATTTTATTAAAATAAAAATTCAAAGTTCGCTTACCACGCCGCCACCTGCACTGTGAAGCAGGAGACTCTTGCCGGGCGATAGGTTTGCCAATTCGAAAAGAAGCATGTAAGCCACGGTGTAATTCATCGTTATGGCTGCAGCATCCAGGTAGCTCATGCCTGCTGGTAAGGCGAAGACGTATGTTGCCGGAACAGTGACAAGTTCAGCCCATGCCTTGTGATCCGGTAGAGCCACTACTCTGTCGCCAACCTGGAGAAAATACAAGGATTTCAGTGATACGCAGAAGACAATAGCAATTTCGTTGGATTAGGAAGCCTTCGAGTGCTAAGGGCTAATTGGATTTCATAATTAAATACTACTAAAACCAGGATTGGACTCTGTCGTACGTATGGTAGATAAGGTCAGAATATACAGTCGGTCTTTAATACTTTTCACCCCAGTGTTTCCTGGGAATTCATTAAGTGTTTTATTATCTCTTGGGAATATTTGTAAGTTAGGAACAATTTTCGTATCGTCGAATCAAAAAATAAACGTTCGTAGATATTAATATTCAGGTTGAATCGTCGCTTTTAAAAACCGATTCTTTAATTGGTTTATATGATTTATTAGATTCGCGTGATATAAGGGCACGCAGACTTCGCGAGGAGATGCGGAAGTTCTTTAAAAGATTAACCAAAATCGCGTGCCGTCAATTTCGACCGCAGCTGTGCCCTGTATTATAAAGAGAGGAACGAAAGCCAATGGAGGGGGGGGGGCGGGAGGAGACTCGTAAAACCACCCTCCATGAGCACCCCTTCTATTTGAGCCACCGGGTCGTTTACACGTGCCGGTCTTGAACCCGACTTTGACCTCAGCAGGTTTCGCGACATTGCGAAAATAGACCACCCTGTGTGCCATTGGTATGAATCGCTGTGGAAAACGTGGAGATACCTGCTAAAGCCTAGCAGTCTAAATTAACCCTTTACACTAAACTGAATTTGAAAAAAGAAAAAAAAACAATTTCACTCGATTCATAAAAACCCCCAATAATATATCGGTCATAAAATAAAATGATCTCTATCAAAATTTGAATAACCTCGAGGGGGATTTTGAAAAAAAAAAAAACAATTTCAGCAATTCCTTAAAACTTCGTTACACGACTATATATATATCCATCTTTCGAAACACGCGTGTTAAGTGTCTCGCTTCAAGAATCCCCGATAAATCATCTGCGAATACGAAAAGATTGCAAAAATAAACGCGTCCTCTGCGTACGCGCCTTTATACCGTCGTCATCGTCCCGGACTCTCTACGAGGTGTCGTGAAAGAATGGAAAAATATCCGAGCGATTTGCGTCTCCCATGTTGCACGAGGCTCACGCTGAACTTATTTTGCAATAACATACGTACGATAAGTTCAAAAACCGCAAAAAAAAACACAGAGCAAAAAAATGTATAATAACAAACTATCAAAAAATCTTATCAATCGCTTACCCGTTAACAGTGGCACAGAGAAAAGATACGTATCCAATATACAGACGTCTATCGCGCTTCAAGTTAAATCAAAGAAAAATCCCAACGAGACTGATCGCTTTCAAGATACGAAGAAATCCGCAGCGCTTAGGTCCTTGGTAAACGAGAAATGCAAGAGAAATAGTAAAACCAGACGAAACAGCTTAACGAACATTTTTGAACCCAGCGCAGAGATAAGTTTTCCGTATACAAGGAGAAACGGGAAGTCACTTAGCAACCACAGAGGATGAAAGTCACTTACAATTACACGACTCGGTTTCGCTCTGTAAAATCGAACAAGAGAGGACTCTCTAATTCTGCCAGGTCACGAGACGGCAATTTTTCATTTTTCTTTCCCTCTGTGTATCTCCTTTACCCCTCGCGCATTGCACTCCCTTCCACCAAATCTTCCTCCCCTCTCAACGCTGTTCGTGCTGACGCACAACGAGCCAACGGAACGACCAAACTGCGTCTCCAATATTTTAGGACCTCGAGTACTGCGTTTTCCGAATGAGATGATATCAATACTCGTACTCGGTGGCCGTCAGTATCTTAAGAGAATTTTCGAAAAATTTATAATCCCCTAGGCTCTCGTTATTTTTCTGTTTTTACGAAAAACATGCTGACTCCTACCGATCGTATGCCGATAATATTGTCATTTAGCTCTGTCGGGACTCGTACAGAAAATAATGATGAATCCGAAGAACTGAGTCATTGATATGGGCAAAGAAACTTCATCGTTATCGCATCGATTAAAGTGAGATTTCTAGGAACCATCGAGGTTGAGAAATCGGAACTTAGGTCATCGGTATAATTATACGTATCAGAGATTGATTGTGACTTTCGCAATCCTGGGAGAAGCCGCAAAAAATTCGGAGGGCTGTACGGCGTAAAGGATGCCTATTTGCATCCGATAACGAGTTTTCGGATATTGCTAAACTTTCGACGAGCTCTTTTTCTCGATAAAAATGGAAAACAGAAAATTCAATTCGGACAAGTGCAATTAGGTTTTCCGCTCCCACGAGCTAACACCGTCGTTAGAGAAAATAGCCCTATTCGATATATACGCCTTTCCAAAAAGTTTATCTTCTTTCAAAAAAAAAAAAGTTCAAGGTCAACGTCAATCTACTCACTTTGAAGTTTTCAACGCCCTCGCCAACCTGTTCAATGTCACCGGCACACTCCGATCCCATAATAAAAGGCGTTTTCGGTGGCGAATCGATAGCACCTTGCCGAGCCATGAGATCCTGGAAGTTCAATCCGCTGAAACAATAAGAAAAAAACAGAAATCATTAAAGTTTCACGAATAAAAATGAAAGCAGTAAAAGGGGCCCGACCCCTTCTCTCTTCCGGGGCTCCGGCCACCCTGGCTTTAAAAATATTTTCCCCGCTTTTTCCTATTCCCTTTCACTTACCAGAATCGTTCCAACATGGCGTAGTGTCAACGTTAGAGGAAATGAAAGTGGAATATAGCAAGGGTGGTTGCACGTGAGGCAATAGGAAGGGCATTAAAATAGAATACTCGACATAGTAACAGGGTAAAAAGGGCGCGGTGGACTTGTATAAATACACGTTACTCGGTACCCAGCTAATACTTTGCCCTAGGAAAGATAGTCAGGTATATAGAGTATCCGCCTGGAGAAGAGGGTAAAACCAGGGAAAGTAAAGCAGGCGCCTCGACGTCGAGACCGACGCCTGGCGTCTCACGCAACCGACATAGTCTGGATATCCGACTTCGGTACAACCAGCGACCGCACTGGCTTGTACCGTGTTATTAATAATATATCCCACTGTTAATGGACAGATAAAGCGATCGATAAGGTACGTAAGGTTCATTTGCAGTTATAGCCAGGGTAAAACAAAGTACAGGTTTTCGAATTCAGGTACAATGGTTGCAGGTCAAAGGACAAGAAGACAAAGTTAATCGCAACTGCCATCTATACATACATAGCGGAACCAAAACATCAGTACCACTTTGAGGGGACTTATTTACGCTTCGCTTCGTAAGGAGATGGCCCCACAAAGTGGAACAGATGTCGCGACCCAAACCTGAAAAGCTGAAACGTAAAGCTGAAAATCAAATCAGATTGTCTACCATAGCTTTTGTAAAGCCGAACCGATTACCCATAATTATTTTATATATTCACGTCAGGAGGATCCGACAAGTTATGGAAACACGCAAATTTTTAAATATTGATATTGGAAAAAATTATAATCGATTTTATTTTCTCGGTCTCTCTGTTCGCGATAGGTTCAGAATCTACTTTACGAACTTTTATGTGATTTTCTTATAGAATTCTTCCGGTAAGATTTTCATTGATATTTTATCACGCTACGACATTTGGGAGCGTAATTATATAATAAATAATAAGCAAAAATATATGTAGAAAATTGGTCATATCAATTATTACTCTGAACCGCGCTTCATTCGTAAGGTTGTTTTAGAAATTTATAAATTCCATTGGTTTTTGATACTGAGCTTCCTCTAGACTAAAAGTCACCCCAATATCTACACGGATGGCTAATTTGCATATATGTAAGGAAATTGCGGTTGCCGTAAACGATTTAGGCACTGCAATTAAGAAACTAAATTTCCGCGACTGCGTTACAGGCCGGTGAGTAATGCAAGATAAAAATAATATCTATAAGCCAGAGCATGAATAATGGCCGAGTGCAAGAGTACGCGCATACGACCCAGAAAGATAATATTAAAATAAAAGTAAATACGATTTGCCGTAATCAAATTCTGAGCACATTGTATGGCCCACTTAGGACTAATCGGTTGGCACAATACGACTGAGGTAATTCACGTTTTTCGTGTAAAACTTTGAGACGGGTTTTCCTTGTTTTCGTTCTTGTATATCTTTCGCTTTTTAATCGCCCGAGAAAACTTTTGCAGTTAACTGTACCAATGCCTGACCATATTGCCATTGACACTACTGGACAGTCTTCCTACTACAAGATATAGATAGATGGCATTGATAGGTATTCATTACAGTGGAATCTAGGATGCGAGCTTCAGTCGGAGAGTAACGTATATATAAAGGAAAGCTTAATAAAAGAGTATAATGTACGCAATGAACGAGTTAACAAATTCGATTAATTCACGAGTGTATAATGCCCACAGTATATACCAGACACTACCCTTGCCCCACGAGTACACAAAATATGAGATAAGAATAATAGGAGTATCAAAAACGGATATCGTACGAAACGAACATATTAAACTGACATACGTTTTACATTTTGTAGATCGATCAAAAATAAGATGCAAGGCAGAATTTCTTTAACGGTATACAAAAATTTTTTCGAAATACAATACATTGACTACGAAAAAAGTAGTGTCTCTGGAAGAATGACGTCATCGACACCGTATAAAATTTAAGTAGACCGGTATAATCTTTATTAGATTTTAATTTAACTCATATTCGAATATTACCTCGGTAACGATTGGCAAGGACCACGAGAACCCAGAAGAGGTTCTAGAAGAAGTAATAAATATCTAGAAGCATCCGTGTTAGATTCTCTGTTCTTCGATCGATCCAGGACGTATAAGGAGAGCAGCAGAGCCACTCTGGAGTAATGGAGTCTTAAAGAAAATTCCTACAATAGCGTCAGGTATGCAACGGGCGTCCACAGGAGCCTCCAGAATTGGGATGCCCAGAGAAAGAGAAAGAACGGGGGAACCTTCTGAAAGTACATCCACAGTCCATCCTGTCAAATCTCAAAGGCGTCGCTGCGCAACGCCTGCGAAAACGAGACTCCCGCCCGTACGCTTAATTCCCTTAAATTGCGTCAAATTGAGAGGAATAACTTTCTCTATCCTCCTTTGGCAATTGAACGCGAAACATTGTCATACTCGACGCCGACGTCGGCGTCCAACGTCGGCGTCCAACGTGCGACGCATGCAACTTACCCGAAGGGTCACCCCGGTATACAGTGAGAGAGTTCGAGTGCAACCTTCCAATTCCTGTCTTTCTTTCTCCGCCATTCGTGTAGAGAATCGATCGCTGAGACATTCTAGACATCGGGGCGCCCGTCGCGTCATTAAAAACGGAACCGCATTCGTTTCGGCATTACGGGCTTGCGTGACAGCGTTGCTATTGAAGTGAGTCGAGGTTAGGTTGGATTACCAAGAGCCGCTCAAACTTGCATTATTTTTCAAACCGCGAGCATGCAAATGGAACGTTCGAGGTTATGGGTACGAGTGAAAAAAAAAAATATTTCCAAGTACACACCAAGAATTAGAGCCGTGCGTTATTCTTTACGTATCTTATTCCTTTCTTTTTTCGCAAAGCTGCTAAGAAAATCGATATCGGCTTTTACTAGTGCAACTGCGACGTCGTGAAAAACACGTCGTATTATTTTGCAGAGATGACCCAGGCAGTCAGGAGTTATCGTTGTTTTCGAGCGGACTGAAACACCGATACGGAGTAGCGGAGAAACTCTTTGTTACGTTACGTTTTGTATCGTATGTAACGGGCAGGCGAGTGACCAATAGGTGTGCGTATCCTGGGCCCGATCGAGTTATATGTATAGAGTTACCCACTGGTTTCTTTCTACTCCTCTTTCTTTCATTCTTGTCGTTCTCCTTTCATATATCGGTACCTGCGATTTGGTATACACAATGCTCGCCGGGATACGAGCAGACGGTGGGCGGCGTTTGGAAGGAAATAGCAATAGGGAAGTAAAAAAAAGAGAGAAACTTAAAGACGCAAGCACCGTGTATGCCGTGCACAGTGGAAAATGAGAAAAAGTCCTGTACAAATAGAAGAAACTGTAAATGGTAAAATAAATTGCTTTCGGGT
The DNA here is from genome assembly GCA_030142375.1 of Calameuta pallipes. Lineage (NCBI taxonomy): Eukaryota > Metazoa > Arthropoda > Insecta > Hymenoptera > Cephidae > Calameuta > Calameuta pallipes. The sequence continues at coordinate 34,606 of JARQSW010000874.1, forward strand.
CACCCTGTATATCAGCATAGCAGATGCGATAGAGAGAAACGGTTTAGGATAGCAGCTGCGACTTCCAATAGATTACCATTGTTTTTGTGACTCACTCGCATGAGGAATGCAGCACCGCGGTTTATATACATAGGTATACCATATACAATATATTTATGTATACAGATCTATATAACCGTATCAATTGTATCAGTCAGATATCGAAGCAGTCGAACGTTAATTTTGATTAAAAGGTAATAGGCAGAATGGTAGAGGTAGGAGCGAAGAAAAATTTGATAAGCGAATGCAGTACGTTTAATTGTATTGGAAAAAGAAAAAATGCCACGCTTTGAAATCCTTAAAAATTCTACACCAATAAATAAAAATTAAATAGCTATTTTTTCAATAATTATTAATATACGTAATTCCATTGGTTTTTTTTTCGATGACGCAATAGGTGTCTCTTGTATGCTTATTCGTTTCTATAACTACTGATACGTGTTAAACGAATCACGTATATTTATTGCATTTCTCTGACTGCGAGTGTCGCTGCGTAATTCGCGAGACTTTGCTATGTCGTATTGCGCCACGTCAATGGAAGGGATATTAATCACTCAAGGCAAACCTCGTGGAGGAATTAAATAACATTGAACCGAGACTACTATTCATTACTAGCAAGTAAAATATTTTAATCCTATTAGGGATCCAAGTTAACGAACGATCTGACAAATTAAGGTGTATCCATACCAGCAGAGTTAGTCACCGTCCCGTAATGATCCGTGCCGTTATCATCAGGGATTGATAGAGTCGCAGGTAATTAACTATCGTGATACAATTGAATCAGTGATATAACCGGTTAGACCAGTCGAATAGTCGGAAAATTAAGTAACAAATAAAAAAAACTACAGATTGTATAATTGAATGAAAATGAGAGGAAAAAAGATAAGAAATAAAAAAAAATAAATAAAAAAAGAAAAAATCGCAGCTCGTAAAAATCCGATAGTCTTTTCCGTGTCGGTTTCTTCTCGAGCGTATAATTCATCGTCCAACCACAGACTGCAGATACATATTTACTCATTAAATAATTCGTTAGTAATCGACACGTGAATCGTCGATTCATTGTGCGCACAATATTTCGTGTGACGCATAATGTTACACGTTATAGAGATATACAAAACGGGTAAGAATCTTGAAGCAATGTAAAAATAATTTATTATATTTTTCCAGATGACCCTTCGTAGGACCGGAAGTGACCTTGGGACCTTGAGCTCCTCCCTCGCATTACCACTTCCGGCGAAGCAGAGACCCGGCATACGTGGATGATTCGTGTACTCGCAATTAACCGACAAAATAATATTCTAGAGTGGAATCATATCTTGCGTTAAAAAAAGAACGATGATACTTCAAGTAAATATTTTATCTAGAGCACCGATGAATATTTCAAGGGGAGAAAGTTAAGAAAAAAATATAAAAAAAATTTCCATCTTCTGGATGAATCATTACGGAATTCCGGCACGATCTCCAGTCACGGAGAGATATAAAAAGCAATTCGAATTGTTTCCCGAGTAACGTTTTCAAGATAAATTACAGCACATAAATATAACGTACAGTAGTATGTGGGTAATTGAATACTTGACAAATTCAACTAACAAATAGATTTAGCAAATATTACCACACGCGTAAAGACTACGTGAATTCGTACACGCGTAGGTGTACGGCAGGAGTCCACACGCCGGAAAATGGATGCATTTGTGTAGACAAGGGATGGTTAAGCATGGAAGCAGATGTCACTATAGGTTTCACAGCTGGCTCATAGCCAGACGCGATCCAGTGTTTGCGCATCAGGAGATCATCGTCCCAGGAATACCCGGTACGTAGCATCGCTGGAAGCGTCTGGAAGGATTTTCTCGAGACGATCAAACCCACGATCGGTAAAACATCCAGAGAAAACATCCTAAGGAGGGAAGGAAGTTTTGACGATCACGTCGAGGATCACGCACCACGTGTATATAAAGTAGTCGTGCCTGCGATCTTGACGAAGGGTATATCCTAACCAGCACTGATCTTTAAACACCAACATCCTTTCAGAGTAAAACTTTTACTGGAAATGAAATTCAAAAAATTCAATTTCAGGATACCCCATCTGCAATAGTTTCGCATCGATATGTAATTGCAAAATGAAGCTCCGACAGGGGGAAAGTAATTTTTATTGAAAAGAAGAAAAATATTTCACATACTCATTTTATCTCGATCCAAGATTCGTTTTGCATGTTTGGGAAATGCTTGTTAGTTGTAAACAATGGAAAGTCGAGCTTCTAGATGTCTGCTCGAGATATTGATCGATGAAGGGTGAATCTTGCATGCATTTCAGTGCTTAGACGAATCGATCGATACATTAACAGTAGCGTCGCAACATTTTTATTTCATCAGAGAGCCAACATTCTCAAGGTACCCGCATGTTTTAAGAGTCATGTTCAACATTTTCACTGTGAAAAAAAAATGTCCCAATATTCGTTAAGCGTACATTGCATCGAGTACACCAATCGGCCAGCACTCAATAGCATGACAATACTCGGAAACAGGTCGTGTCTAAAGAAGAAGACACGCACAGCCAAAACATTTTTACGACGAGATAATGTCCACGTTACGTTACACGAATAATCCCGTGCATACAAAACGCGAGTTTTGACATTTTATATTAGCGCCAGTATGTAGATATCCCGTGACTCTTCCAGGCCACTGATGCGCATATTAATTTCTCTATAAAATTACTAACGTAAAATGCCTAGTGGATTCGAGTTTCGCGCAAAACCTTTCTTTAAATACAGAGTGGTCCATAAACTAACTTGCCTATATCCAGCGGATTGGAAGCTGTAGAATTTTTAACTATGAAAATTATTTTACGAACACCCAGTACAACGAGGCATGTCAAATATTATTAACGTCCAACAAAATTCAGAATACAGAACTTTGTGCTGCCAACGCGAATATGTATAGTGGAAATAATGAACCCATATAAATAAACGCATAGGATAAACAGCATACAGAACTGGCATACACATCTAGGAGTAAATAGATTTATATTGAACAGAACGGTTGAATAAAGTCACCCCCGCATTTAGTAGCCGATATATACTACCCCCCGCAGTCATCGTCCACTTTATGGTCGCATAAAATCATATATCTCGAATATCTCATCTCTACGTTCTACGAGAGCTGTCTGTCTTCTCTCTCTCCCTCCAACCCTCCCTCATTTTCTCTATCTATCTCTCTCGGGAGGGGGGGGGGGGGCGTGCTCTTTGATATAGATATAGATTAGTACATGCTATACTGACGAGTGCTTTACTCTGCACAAACTAAGAGTGTTGAGTGGCACGTGTATGAGGAAGTGCAACGCGCATGTGCGAAAGTACACAGTATACACGCGTCATACCCCATAGACACAGTCTATATAATAAAATATATGGTGTACAACCCTTATGGCGAAGTACCGAATACGATAGGGTTTGTATAGAATGCCGAATGGAGAAGCCGAAACAAGGATAGGAGGCAGCACTGTACCTCGGAAATATATTATATGGGACATCCACTGTAATCAATCCCAAGAGAAAATTTCATTTTGAAAATTGACCGCCCGTCCAAATGCTAGCTAGGTCTGCACGGGCCCATGTTTGGGAAGGGAGGGAAAGGGAGGGTTAGACAGGCCCTGGATGAAAATTTCTACAAGGGGTGCATGGCACATGAGGTATAACGGTTGGGGTCTTATGGGGTGTTGGCCTAGGTGAAGACAGGGTATATATCTGGCATGACATTCTATGGGGTGTTGGCCTAGGCAGTTGCTTGTATGGGGGTTCGCATACGCACGTGTGTACTTCCAAGTTCGGGCCATGGGGGTGCGGGAAGTCATGGGTGTGGTCCGATCAATACGCACACCCTATAGATCTATCACTAGGTATCCTGGCAGCACGCGCTTCGAGGTATACCTTTGTATGTTACGTAGGTTGCTAGATAGGGTTGTAGGTAGGCTAAATTAGTAGATAGAATATCGCATTAGGTGGGATCATTAGGTTAAACCAAGTACTTTCTAATTCTAATATATGGAATCCATATAGCGCGTAATATATTGTCTATAGTTAATTGAATAATAAGGTTCAATTATTATTATATTAATTATAAAAATGTGATCATATAATTTCTGCATTTTTTTTTTCACTTTTTTATAATTGCAATAAAAAGCAATCGTGGCTTGAGAATCGCTCACGCGCTTTAATGAAATCACTAATTAAATTTTTCAAATGTCATATGCTACATGGCGTTCTACTATTTTTTTTTTTTCAATTTATTTGGAAAATATGCAATTAAACGTCACGTCAAAATTTTCCTAGTTTACTGCATAATTTTGATGACATTCATTTCGTTCATTTAGTATGAAAATTATATCTTCTGACGGTGAATACTCAGGAATCACGGTACCCCGGGCCCAGGCTCGACCAGCTCTGGGCCAGGGTTGGCCACTTCTGGCCGAGCCTGGGGCCGGGGTTACGGCGTTTCCTGGATAAATGAGTATGACGTCATGAGCCGATAACATTTCACTGATCTTATGTCACATATTTTTATTATCAAAAATTTATATGCAACGTGCCCTCTGAATTTAACATAGTGTTATTAATTATTTATACACAATTTAAAGTGTCGATATAACATAGGTCGAACAAATACGAGCATCAAATCGAATCAAGAAAATCATGCATCTTATCCTCAGAAGCGAGTTTATCACAGGTGTGGAAGTTTGGCGAGTATGTAAAAAAAAAAAAAAAATGGCGAAACGGGTTTGAGCAGTGTCTACTGTGTAAGTCGTTCGGTTCGTTAGCTTCTCTGGCCTAAATGCTAGGGTGCGTGTGCGTCCTGCGTCCTAAAGAATTGCAGTGTGAAAGTTAACCTGGCAAATCGGGGGAGAACTCGTTGGAGCATTAAAATGAAAAAAAAAAATTTAATCCATGGAATAAAAGATATACGATTGAAAGTATATCGAACATAGAAAATGTCTTTGGATAAGGGCGGAAGTAGAGAAAATCATATCCGCTGCTGGACTGCTCACCCCTTAACATCGTTTGTAATAGAAGATTCTCTTAATAGCCATATAAAACATATCCATGTTATAACCCCCATGGGAATAATTATCACGGCTCACCAACACACCAACTTATTAATGTACATATGCACAGTTAGTATGACAGCCTTCATGTATAATGTATAATGTATAATATACATATGTATACATACACATGTATAATATATATATATACGTATAGCATAGAGTAATCGAGGAACTGTAGACGTTACCGATAAACAGTGAATAGTTCTTGCTCGAAATAACTAATAAGTAAATAACTATTGAAGTAAAATATATTTATGTACAGCATGTGTAATAATACCGATAGCCATATCAAGAGGTGTATTATTAGCAATACTGTTTTTCTCGCGATATTTAGAGCTTTATAATATATAAAGGGTCCGTGGGAAAGGCACCATGTCACGGTAGATCGGCTGTCCAATGAAAGGCTGTATTATCTTTGTTTAACGAGTTATCGCTCTTGCGATTCTAGGAGTCATTTACAGAGTCTTTTTTCTCTCCCCCCCCCTCTCTCTCTCTCTCTCTCTCTCTAGCCTCTATTTTATATTCCAGACTTTATCGTAACTCGAACGTATTCTTTGACCGCTCGCCTAGCTCGTTAGGGAGGCAATAACTGAAGGAGGAGTTGAGTATTTTCAGTACTAAAGATAAAGAAGAACACAGACAACTTTTCAATCATAATCCGTAATGAGTATTCGAAGAAACGAAACGGTGGACGCAAGTGTAACGGGTGTCTTTAAAGTTCGTGTAATGGAACAGGGAGTGGAGGATAATAGTCGGGAACCTTGGAGAAGAAGAGCAGGTCAACGTGTTATTCCAAGATTTTGTTAAATCCCACATTCAAGATGTGAGCAGCTGCGTTCCCTCAGGGTACTTCGAGGAAAGACAAAGGAGAACAGGGATATCCGAGGCTTCTGAGGGTGTAGACTTTTAAAAGGGATGGAGAGGAGGGTTGGAGAAGAGTGCGAGGGGAGGTTGAGAATTTGAAACTTTCATCGGTTTCTTTCCGATAGAAAGAAATGGGAAGAGAGTGGGGCGGGGGGGGGGGGAGGCGAGGAGAGAGAAAGCGTAAACAGCCTTAAAAGAAGAAAACAACCCTCTAAAAGACTTAATCCGTCCCTGGACCTATGCGAGCGTGCTCGTAGCTGGCGCAGTCAAATTATTTGAGCCAGCAGGAACGTATTATATATTTCTCTATGGGGGCCATTTTCTCATCAATGCCAATGGCTTTTATGAATCGTGAGTCATACGTGAAAAGGTCCGCGCGCCTTTGAGGGACGCGCTCCCACAACGCGGGTTGACAGAGTCGCCCGCACGATATATTACTGAATACTCGCTACCAGACATACAGAAGACAGATGGAAGTACAGCCAGAGTCTTCAAGAATCTTCTTGTATTATTATTATTATGCCCCTCCTTGTAATTTCCGTAAGGTTCGAGAAGCGCCTCGTCCCTTCAATTTTCCCCTTTACCAGTCAGATACAAAATATTTCCAAATTTAGAACAATCCACAATGTAACGGACTTTTCTTTTTACGTATTTTCCATCCGACTGGATATTAAGAATCAGGCCCGCACGACTCGTATTTGATTTATACGTTTATTCGAAAAATCAGGACAAGAGTGCAAAGGACGCGGCTCCTGTATTCCAAAAGCGTTTCGTTAACGTTGATTGGTTTTTAAGTGACAAGTTTGTCGTTCGTGCAAGATAGGGGGAGGGAGGGGGGAGGGGAGGGTGGAACGAGGATGAGACGAGCGAAGGTAGAAGAGGGTAGACGAACGACTGAGATTTCATTAATTATCATTTTCTCTTGTATAGTCGCACGATGACTCACGACGACATTTTATCCATATTTGCACGGTTTAATCAGGTATGAAAATGCAAAGGAAAGACAAAATAATTAATCAGCATCCCGTGTCACGTATCAACTATAGATAGCGTATGGGTTTGAATATAGGCTGAGCTATTAAACAATATTGATTTATTGATACTCGATCGTTCGATATTGTCTTGTGTTAGCGTGCGATGTAGTGTAATAACAAATTCCACGCGATACGAGCTACGATAAACTTCGAGCAACTCTGTAACATCATAAAATCCTTTAACGTGAATAAAACTCAAGAATGTTCCAGTATGAAACAGATGCAACCCGTCATAAATTCTTTAATGAAAAAAAATCTAACAATTAATTTCCGTAGATGACAGATCCGGATTAATCAAATACGATCTAGCATTACATGTGTGCATCTATGTGAAAAAGAACAAAGAAATAAACGACATGCTATAGCGATAACAATTCTTTTTTTTTTTTGGTTCCCAGAGCACAACGTACGGTAATTCTGGAACGATGAAAGCTTCTAGCTGCTCCGAAATGAGTCTTATGAATTTTTTACACGTCAGAACTGATGTACTTAGTGGGTTTGAAAAAAATTCCATGATACATATAGTTATCTATGTCTTTGAAGCTGATGCGCAGTTCATAGTTGTTTAACCACCGCAGGTAACAAGAAACAACCAACTCTAAATGTCAAAATTGTTTTGTTTGGGACATATCCAATTGGTTAGTCAGTTGTAAACAAGTTTAAAGATATTTTCTCTAAATGGCAGGACAAGTGCAGGAAACGGTCGATCGACATTACATTATATTGATAGAGATTAATTCAGTTTTAAGAAATGGATGAAGCAGTTGGCCAATTTCTTTCGGTTGACTGAAATCGGTAAAACGTCGAGAAATTTACGAATTTTTCAGAAATGAGTTTGCTCCAAAGGCATTAACTCTTGGCGGTCGTAATACTTTTTGGCATGGTTATCTTGCCGGCAATATTACGGCGGCTTTCGACCGCAAAGAGTTAAATGTGATATGTGTACAAATATACAGAGAAAGGAAGAAAAAAAGGTATACGTATAAACAAATGAAAAATTGCATGCGACTCACCAAGCTTTCACTCTGATTAGAACCTCTCCTTCACCAAGGGTGGGTTCAGGTTTCTTAAGGACCTTGACGCTCTTAAGTCCCCCAAATGCATTAAGGACAATCGCCCGCATGTCCTTTGGGTCTGGCGTCGGCTTCTCCTCGCCATTCTCCTTAGGTTTCTCGCCTTCGCCGTTCTCCTCAATTTTCTTTTCTTCCTCCTTAGACTCCTTTATCTCCTTAGGCTCATCCTTTTCTTCCTTAGGAGCCGGTGAAGTCTCCTGCGCCGGTTTCTCACCCTCAGCGGTAGGACTCGTTTCGTTTTTATCCTCAGCCATTTCTAATTCCGTTAGCCTTCGAGATTTAATTTAAAACCGATTAACAGGTAAGTGACTTGACTTTTCCTTTGTTCTTCTTAGCTTCGCCAAATTACGTCGACGCTAACGCCAAACCAAATGGAGTGCTTTCGCTTGTGCTGCTGTTGGTGATCCTCCGAGACTTCTCCTGGATGGAGAGGGGATGGCGAATAAAAGGGATTAAACACGACTACAAACTAGTCTACGTCCACACCCGACGAGAGCTCACGTCGTTCTGCCGTTTCGCCGGCAAGGACTCCCTTGCCGGCTCTTGGCAGGGCGACGCTGCGCGGCATTTCCGTTGCTAGGCAACCGCGCATCTCCCACTCCTCGTCCTTTAAAAGAGGACCCATTCCTCACCAATGCGAATCATCGTCCAGCATCGTCCAGTAACAGGTGCCCCGGTATTGCCTGGTGTGTACTGCGCCTAAAAGATGCTCCTACGCCTGTCAAAAGTAGTCCCTTGGTATGTACGTCTAACCTAGAAATCAAAACGACGATAACAAATATCAGCAGCACTTAAACACTGTATGTCGAGAATGTCAAAAAGTACAGCATTTTTTAAATATAACCCATATAGTAACGTAAAACATAACCTATATTATCTAAGACAATCAATATTTTTCGGGATGTCAGATATGTTACTGATAACGATCATTCAGAACTGGGTAAACCGATTAACGTTCTCGTCGAATAAAAAATATGCTTTGTAATTGTGTGCAACCTTTCTTGGAAATTTTATGCTCTCGAATATCGTCAAAAGAAAATATTGGAGGTATGAATCTGATGTCCTGTAAGAATTGTCCTAGAAAGTCGCTTGGCTATACTTACAAGTACGATTTCAATTTTATTATTCAGTGAAGCTACTGAACTGCAGTTGTGCATTTATATTTTTTATATATAAAATGGTTGCCATCTATCTCTTTGAATTTTTTTTTTATTACCTCTCTGGATATCCAGGTGCCTATCGAGGTGGAATGCAAATAATCATCTACATCATCCAGTAATACCATTGTTATAGCGTTCCTGTATTTCTAACGAAAATCTTTCCAGGAAATGGCATTCATAATCCTCGTGGAATGTAAATCTCACGTAGAGCACATCTTTCGTCGTTTAGATAAAAATTCTAGGGACGACCCTGAGCCAGACGCTCGACTAAAATCCCTGCCCTGGGTACACTAAAAAGGTTTCTCTATCTAAAGTCTTTAATCCAATCGTTAAGATTCAGACGCAGCATTTAAGAATGCCATTCATTCACAAATTGTACTCTTAAATCTGAATATCAACCTCTTGATGAAGTTGGGCAAGATAATAATATTCATAAATCAAATTTTTTTATCTAATGAACATATATCATCTATATAATAATAAAAGAATCTATAACAAGTGTAAATATGACTGCATGAAATACATAATCCCCCTTCTGTATCTGCTTTAAAGCAGACAAACAATCGATAGTTAAAAACCAGAGGATCCTAAGTAAATAAAAAAGAAAAATATTAATTCGAGAGAAAGAATGAAAACGTAAATTACCGATTGCGAGCTAAGCACGTAAACAGTCTGGCTCTCTAGAAATCAGACGTAGTTAATAAATGATTTATACAGGATTTATTTATATACACATGTCGTATATACAATATCAACACGTAGTAGTATAGCAATCGATCCACATTGCATAAAATACACGTGAAATGCAACCAAGTATGAAAGTAGACAGCAGTTTAAAGGATTTCATATAAACGAGATAAAATTTCCCGTGAGTCTCCTTTCGGTTTCACGGATGATCGAGGCCGCCAACCAGCAGCAAACATATACACATGGCTGTGTATATGTATATGATACTGGGTGTAACGTAGAGGGCGGAAGCGTGCGTGTCATGGGGAATGGTGGCATCTCCATCATTTTTCGACGCCGGTGACTAATATAACGGCGCGTTGTCGCAAATTCGACGTTGGCGTCGGCGCTCATCGTCCTCGACGTTCCATTCGTTCCTTGTAAAGTAGTTCTAGCAGACGACGCCCGGCGTCCTTCGCTGTATTACTACGCACCCGGCCGGCACACGCACGTGCACGCGACCCAACGACAAGTCAGATTTACCCGCGCTTCGCGAAAAAGAGTTCTTTTTTTTCTTTCTACATTTTTTTGCGGATCACTACACTTATGTATACAATAATATATGCATTGCGATTTGTAAGCGGATTATGTACTTCGATTTTCTATTGTGACGCATCGAGTGCATATTGAATGCGAGCTTTTATAGAATTCTTTCTGTATGATGTGATCCTGCATTAGATGACTACGCACGCGTCATCTGCGACGGGTATAATAGAAAATTCGCGAAACAATTGGATCGAGTCATGAGATTCATGCAGGCTTGCAATGAGGATGTACTGATTGGAGAGAATGAATGCTATTGTCGGGAGGCGGCGACCGTTTCGTACAGGGGCTCTCCTCTATTCGTTATGAGGGAACCATTTCTTGCATGGACCTAATCATTGACGGAAACCGAATGCATTGAACTTTCTATAATTTTATTGGAATGTTTATTTTGTAGTAGGAAATCATTTTATATTTTTTGTGCCAGCAATATTTTTGTTTTCTTTTTTAAATCCTCTCATGGAATTTTAGTTTAATATTCGGATTTTATAATTTACTCAAATTCATTTTGGCTGGAATAATGTAGTATATTTTTTATACGAGGGAAAAGTTATAAAAGACAGGCTATCATCGTGTACAGTTGCGTTTAAGTCGATTAGGCGAATTGATAATGAGTTAAATGTCGCGAGAATTTTTAATGTTTATTTCTTTTTTAAAAAGAGCAATTATGGTGTTGAGATTTTTAATTAAAATAAGAGAATTTTGATCAGGAACATCATGTTGCATTCTCTAATGTTACGTAGAATTTATATTCTAAGTTACACAAATATAACAATTTATTCATCTGAAAATATATAAGATTATATAAATGATAGATAAAAGAATCATTTTATTTTTTTTTTGCCAACTTTAAATTAATTTTGTCTAAGCACAAAGGTGTTAGATGCCCATCGTCACTATCATAATTTGCAACTATTTTTTTTACTTCCAAATCATAAAACTCCAGTCGGTTTTTTATTAATGAAACGTTTCGGAATTCCAATATTGTCATGTTTGAATGATCAATTATTTGTTTTTGCATAAGACTGACTGGATCAGGATACATGGAATCTCCTGGTAGTACGTGAACAGTTCCATCTGCTAATTTTACACGTACCTGGATGCAAAATAATATTTTATTACCAAAGACATATTCATTTTTAAGACAAGTGATAGAACTTACTGGTAGATACAAGCGTACCCCCATTTTCGCACGACTTACAGCAAACTCTAATAAATTATCTAGGCATTCAAAATTTGCTATTCGTGAGATTTCATAATGTTGTGGTGGACCTAGTAGAACTTTTGATGAGGAAATTAGATTCTTTGGTGTGTCCCACTGTAAAAATACTTAAATAAATTACTATTCAATTCAATAAAATATTTCTAACTCACCGTCATGTCTTCCATTTCAGTACTTTCTATTTTAGTATGAGGTAGCATAGGCATACATGCTAAAAAGAAGATGGTATTGTAACGCTTTCCTGTGTAAAATGTAGGTGTTAACCAGTTATTCCATTCGTGTAAGGCCCATAGGTCTGGATAGCACTGTAAACCCTCACATAATTTATAGAATTCTGTTGCATCATTATGTACTTTATTTTGCCAAGATTGCACTTCTGCCCCTAAAAAAAGTAAGCAATGTTTATTCAACATTATACGATGTTAATGATAACTCATTTTTTTTTTCTTTCTTACCAGGAATTACTTCAGCCCACTCAGATGTAGAATTATTCTTCTTCGATCTTTTACACAGTAGTATTCCACATTCCTCAAATGTCTCTCTTATTGCAGTAATACGCAGAGAAATTTCTCTGGGTAGTTCATTGAGTTTAGTTTTAAATATCTGTGGCCGTTTTTGATTCTCTGGAAATAGCGGTGAGAAACTGTTACCATCAAAACCAAATGTTGCAAACAGTTTCTTCCATTTTAAATCAGCATCAGCTGCTTCTGTAAGTCCTCCAGGGAATACATAGGTTCCTGGCATGAAGCTTGAATTTTGATGACGTTTTAGACAGAGCAAACGGTAGTCATACTGAATCTGTAGGGCATTTGTAAGTGTTTTTTTCATAATCATTTGGCGTGCCCGAGGAAAGTGATGACTACAATCACAATAATCTAATCCGCGAATATTAACTAGGTTACTAGTTGCACGCAACTATACGTTATTGGAAGTATATTTTTAATTATTTTTGATACTTACAGTTGTAGGAGGTAACGAACGAGTATGTTTTAACCCTCGACGAGCAGCTACGATTAAACTGGCTGAATCCTTCCATGCCTTCATTATAGAATTTGTAAAATAATGACAGTGCTAACGTGAGTTTAGTATGAACAAAATTTGTGAAACTATGGCTATATAACCTGTCTTCAATATGAACTAGGCTAGTTTTCAATTGCAGTGAAATAAGTAATAGATAGTAAGTCATACATAATAATTGGGGATAAAAATTCTAAACAAACAATAAAAGAAAAACTACAATTTACATAAGATTACTTATGATTATGATTCATTTCGTAGCTCTCTAAATAAGATAACTCATTTAATTTAAAACATTATAAGCAAATCAGAGTGTATATGAGTGATAAATAAATAAGCATCAAATCATAATTTTTATTAATCAACAAATAACACTTTCAATATTCATAATCAAATAACACACTTGTAATTTAATAAATATGGTAATCATTACTGAATTCCTCAAGACATGAAACGAGTGAATAATAAAAAAAAATCACAAAAATACTTTAAAAACGACTAATAAGAACAAAAATGTTCTTATTGTCATACGAAAATTTTTTACAGAAATTCAACTAGATGCATCAATATCGATATCAAGTCTTTTCCAATTTCTCTCCAGGCTTTCCAGTTGCTGCAACCATCAATTCGTACAATTGATAAATTTGTTCGTCCCTCAATTCTTCAACATCTTTAATATTCAAATCTTGTCCTATTGGTTTAGCAGTATGTACACCCCGTAATCCAAGTTGATCCGCTAAGGTCATTGCATAATTCTAAAACAAAAATATTTCAATTACATGGTGTAATAAAGACACAGAAGAAGATTAAATATTTCATAACCTATATACTGTAAAATTTAATTGTATTTTCATAAATCATTAATTTAAAATATCCTTACGGCCCACTCAGTCATAAAGATTTGTGCTTCCGCAGGATTACAAGTCTTGTGTCTTTTAAATTCATCACGCACATAATTATTACCAAGGGGTTGAATCTCCAATGGTAATCCTCGATGAAGTTTCATTATAGTTTTATACAACAGTCTGATTCGTTGCACATGGGTTAAACTTGTCATATTTTCTTAAGCCAAATCACTCCCTATTTAGTCACTTCTCAAGGATATAGATATCCCACATTTGTTCTTCATATGCAATCATTCAACATACACATATACAAATAACAATAGTGCCCACTACCATAGCCATCTTAGTCAATTTCGCGCATCTGAAACACAGCGCCGTCATAATATGTAACATTTCAAAAACTATAGCGCCCACTTAAAGAAAATGCAAAACTCAACAATTCTACCTAATTATTGAATACGTTTATATTTTATTATTTTACCGTACTGGCATATCTCAGGATAAAAACCTGGTCTATATTTTAGAACTGTTCAAGAGAATTTAATTAGTATAATAAAAATAAATATTTTCAAAAATGTACCCAGCAAACACAATATTACATGTAACGTGTACGTTAATTGTAATTTCCTATTCATTTTCATAACGTCACATTATATATACGTATATGTATATGAGTGCAAAATTACAATTTTGACATACACGTTACGTAAAATATATTGTGCTTGCTCGAGATATTATTTCAAGAAGAAATTTGTGTGGCAGTGTCGACCACATTACAGCCAAGTGACTTAAATTAAAACAACAAGTGTTTACGACATTTCGGTCTCAATTAGGACCCTCTTTGGGTAACCAACATATTTTTTAATAATATATAATATATTTGTGACAATGAAGCAATTATCACTTTATACCATAACACTTCAACCGGAATCCAGCACTCACTTTGACCCGAAATATCTCAGAATGGTTATTAATTTTTCGGCCAACTTTGGTATATTATCTTCTTCCTAGAAGTACCGAACAAGTCCAGTTACCAAACCCTGTTAGTATCTTTGTAGTACACAACCAAAGTGTAACGTGTTTCTGGTGAATCTCAATGTGCAGTGTTAACTTCTATAACAACTTTTTCGCTTATAAATTAATACTTATGACTTATTCAAGTAAGTGTCCATACCTAGAAATTGCAAATGATTATTCTTATTGATGTGCGATGAGCAACTTGCGTAGTACTTATGCAAAAGTAGACTGCGTTTATTCACATTGTTTCTATATTTGGTAAATATTATCCTACGGACTTAACAAAAGATTTAGATATTTTCTCAACCCTTAGAGTACGGAGCGAGAGATTTTGGATCCCCCAAAATAGTGACCCCACTCCGTCGTTTATGTTACAAAAATAAACTCTGTATTCTAAATGTTAAATTAAAGCGTTAAATTGTATCATTTTCGGATTTAAAAAAAATATTTTTTCCTGAATGAAAATGGTTAGTTATTTGGCACAGACGTGAAACAGTTCATATTTTCGAAAACATCAGTTGAAAATGGTCTGGGTCACTCTGACCCCATGTGCAGTGATTACCTCACCATCGAGGTGAACAAGGGAAGTGTTATACATAAAAAAAAATTATAAAATACTATCATCTTTATTACAATGTATTATTTCAAATATATCAAAGGCCATATTAACTGTGAAGATAGTATTAATTAGTTTCCACAATTAAGATATGCACAGTCAAGGGCTTTCTCAGAATTCATGTAATTTATTCATTGGTTTTTTGAAATTGATAATACTGATGCGAATTAAATTATGACGTTATGATAATAATAAGAAAATTTCATACCTCAGTTATCAAGTATTCCTAAATTCCAAATCATATTTTAAGCAAAAAATCATTATAGACAATTGAAAATTTATAATAACAATCTTACTTCTTATATGTTTTTTTTTCTTTTATTAATGATACACACCTCAGGTTTTTTAAAAATTGCAATAGAGCAAAAGCAAGCCTTCATATTAATTATTTACACACGCCGTTATTAATTCCATTCACTCTGTCGAGCGACTCGACAGTTCAAGACGATACGATAACCCATGCCTGGTACTTTCTGTATCTCTTGTTTTTTGTTCTTTTTCATTTTTGTGTTATCAAACTACGCGACTTCATTTCATCTTTATAAAACAAGCTATATTACTATGCGAGTGTTTTCATTGATATTAGAATGGAAATTCTAATCTTGTGTTTAAGTATTTTATTTATTACGATATTAGCGAGGAGGGTTGACTTATTATTGTAGAATTCTTATTTGTTGTTCTTATCTGCAGTTTGATTCATTTAGTTGGTAAACGGTACAAGAACGTCAGCTGTAAACAACCATGGCAACAATGTTTGTAGGATAAAGAAAAAGTGTGAGATAAATTGCGTAAAATATAAAAGAAACAATAACAATGGAAACGGTTGTACAATATTAATTAAGTATATGTACTATATCGTAAGAATAAAAATAGACGAGCAAAAGGAACAATTATTTAGCATTTCGAGCCTTTGAAGCTTCGAGAGGATTCTAGGTACTTCTTATTACTTTATGAAATTACTTTTAATTATATCGTATAAATAATATTAAGTACCTATAGTAAAATATACTTAACCGAAATATTCAGAATTATCGATGTCGATTATCGTGAAAATGTCTTATGTCAAATTTTGAAAGGAAACAATATATTCATTATTTGGCGCGAGCTTCTTGTCAATTGCTCATTCAGCGATCGCCAACGTACAATATTGAAGTAGAAAGAAAATTTGGCGTGCAAACGCGATGAGACGGCAGGCTCTCATTTTTGTAACTATTTTTAATTATCCTCTGGATCCCTGGCGTCTTGAACGTTCTAAAATTGTAATGTCAGTTTTTAATTAGTTCATCGAATATCATTATACCGGGTGTATCGGGAGAATCTCCAAATTTGGATGTGGCATCGAATTTACAATGCCACATCTCGGTACTAATGGTACCGTGTATTGGACAACTGATAGTGCTATAACTTCACTGATTTGGTCACGTTATTCCTGAGGAGAATTTTTTTACTCCTTTGATGTTTACTATATTTTTGTATCCAGGGCATCCTATTACTACTACGAAAGTACGATATGGCTGACTCAAAATAACATCCATATTCGGAGATTTTTTTGATACATCTGGTAAAGATAAAAAAGAAAATTTATCAATTCTCTTACCCTACTGCGACGTTCTCCATATTTGGACCAAAAAATGACGTTACAGAGTGACCTTTGACCAGTCTGCTTATTAAAAACTGAACACGAAGAAAAGGGTGGCGAATAGAGATGCAGAGAAACAGCTGGATTAACAGTACTTGGATTTTCCACCCGATGAAGTCCAATGGAGTCTGAAAATGATGAATGTCGTAATTAATTTTGTTAAATTAATCAATTATAAATTTATATAAATATGAAAATAATTACCGTTTATATAACAAACACGATTTAATCCAATTGTACTTTTACTTGTTTCTTGAAGTTCCTCAGGCTCTTCGTTATCGCCAGAGTCCCTACACGAGCTTGGCCAATTATATTTGGTCTATACGATAATGAAACAAGCATGAAGATTCAACATATACAACCTAAATAAATCATAGTTAATAAAGCGTTCACAAACCTCAAGAAGTTCACCCTGAAGAACTTTCATAACGCAATGAGCATTAGCATGATCATGTATAGCAGATCCATGACCTTCGCCCCAACACAAGATCATCAAATTAAACTTCCCATTGCCCTCATCAACCAGATTTCTTGTGTATCTGTAATCAAAGGTACGCTGATTATTGTACAAGATGAGAAAGTATTATTAAATTCCAATTGGCACCTGCAACCCAAAGACACCCTCACTGTCGTTATACTTCCTAACCAGAAACCTCATTGACCAATTACAGCGAGCAGTATCTGTCACCATACTCATTACTAAGAAATCCTTTATGTTGTACTAAACCAGCAACAGCCGAGGGCATTGCGAGTCATTTGAAAATTCTAACACCGCAATTCTAAATGCGTAACACGTTTATCAGAGCAGTAGAAATATTTTGAGCACGTAATCGAAAGTTTATACTACTCCAAGATTCTTTCGATAATTTTCAACCATCTAATTTCCCCGACGACAGTTAAATAAATAATAAAAATAAAAAAACTCACAATTATAGTTCAAAGTCCTAAGTAAAACTGCGTTAATCAAAATATCAGCAATGTATAACGTATTGTGATAAATATTTTCTACATATTTTTCTTTCACCAACTTTCTCCTATTTTCACTCTTTTACTGAGTTTTCTAGTTTCTTCTAGGTATGCGAGACATCCTAAAAAATCGATGATCTAAATTGTCTCTAAATACTAAGGAGTGGAAATGGACACGTGGAGAACGTGTGTAACCAGCCACTTACAAGGCAAGTGCCTTGAGCTCTAGTAATATGTAGATGACGTATATATGTGTACAGTACAAGGTAACAATTATGCGAAGAATTTATCTATAAGAAGATATGGGTTGCCAGTTCAATTTTACCACAATTCTTTCTGAGGACTGTACTCGTATAATTTTCACTATAGTACCAAAGTAACGTAAACCATAATAATATGCATTCTAATTCTGCATTCGAATACGACGTAAGTTTTGCACATAACTATACTGCTTTGTTTCTCATTTCCCCCATGTATAAATGTCGCATAGGTATAACGCTTTAAAGGTTATCACAATTGCACAACAAAAATTTATTTATTAAAGTTTAATTGTTGTGAGTTTTAGCGATACGCAATATTCCCTAATTCAAAAGTTTATTGATACAGTCAAACATTTCTCCAGCATTCTTGTTCGTTTAAGAAATTCCGAAAGATTAATCAATAAATTTCATTGAAAATTTTATATTTATCGATGAATCAAGTTTTTAAATCATTTAGGGTGGAATTTTGAGTTTTACTATTTTTATACTACACTCAAACTTTTACACTGAATGGTATAAGCATATAATGTTATATCTGATATTAGCATGAGATCAAGTATAATCAGTATATTTTTCATGAATTAAATGACTGGAGTATAAATTGGTTCAATTTCACTTAGACTTAAGAAATAATCCACTCTCTTTCTTTTACTCTTTCTATTTGCTTCGTCCGTATCAGTAACCTGTGATATATGTATATAATATATAATCGCAGAATATATAGATATAGTTTACACTGCGATTATACTTAACTACGTGAGTGTTTGCCAGTTAATAACTGTTGCACAATTTCTTGAAACGCATGGCTGTCATGGCTGGTGTAAAAGTGCACGAGAAATGTTTGTAAATTAATATTTATAAGTAATTAGAATAAAATAAATTTTTTTTAATAACATCACACATACATAAATTAGTTTTTAGTAGTACCGCGTGATTTTATCTCGATAATAATTACTCTGTTATAATAGCGTCTAACTAGTGAATGAAATGTTAAATATTTCAATCCAATGTCGAATCATAGAAATTGAAAGTTAAAAGTGATGTTGATTTCGTATGAAAAATGTTTATGATTGATCTTATCTGGCACGTGTGTTTTAATGGACGGCATCTATCAGTTGGATCATTAATATAGACACATTTTTTGGTCCGATCAATGAATTTCAACTTCATGATTAATAAGAAACATTAATCGATAACGTTACGAATATCGTGAGTGTTTCTTTTTTTTTTAATTTCCTTATGCTAGTTGGCTAAACGGTAATATTAGTGACGCTCTTTTCAGTGTTTATTATATATGTATTTTATATTCACTGATTCGTTATATGCTTATCGATGTTCGACTAAGAACACGGTTGCTAAATTCTGTTGGCGCAGAGTTTGTGGCAAAATATACGGAGAAAAATATGTTGCGATAACCCCTATTTAACCTCGACTCTTCCTCCACAGTTTCATAACGCGCGATGTTCCTGTCCATTTTTTCCCACTAGCTGTAGGATTATTCCAATTACTCTAATGCATAGAACTACGATTAAACTTTTTCTTTTTTTTTTTTAATGAAAAAGCTACCTAAAGGGAAGCTACAAGGAAAAATCTCATACATTTAATTCAATTAAATTGTTCATTAAATTTCCTATGGCACAGAACTACGTAACTCGGTACAAAGCTCAATAATTGGTTACAAAAATATTCTGCTAGAACCAACCAATCGTCAGACTCCATTTGTATAGCGTTTAACTGTGTCTCCCAATTGGAAAGCTCGCAATTCTACGTGACGTTTAAATTAATTAGTATTGGCATAATAAATTAAAAAATACACAAATCACCTGTATCTGTCGAACTTTGCGTATTTTTTCCACTCCTGAGGATTGCTTTTGTACGAAGCCATGATTGCTTGAACATGATCAATGTCGACCACATCGGTGTTGAAGGCATTATATAAATGATCAATCAATTCCCGGAGAGTAGATATCTTCCCTTGAGGTAGGTCGTTGTACTTGTTATTCTGATGTAGAGGGTTCTTGTTCTTGTTCTTGTTGTTATTGTTGTACAGAGCATCCCGCGTACACACATCCATTATTATAATTTTTCTTCGAGTTACACTGGACCTTCTCTGACGATCTTCAAGTTTTTCAGATGGCACTCATGCAACGCGTAATCAGTTAACGGTCGAGTGACTACCTCAAACCGATGGATACTCTTGGATATCAATCTTGAGAAATGATTTTCTTCCAAATTATATTGTTACTTAGCGGGTTAAGATATCGAGTGTCCTACAACGACTGCGCTACGTCCTCTACGGTTGGTTCCTGTCTAGCAGCGGAAGCACAGCATCTTATATGCAGCGCAAGATATCCCCTACTCCAGGGCTGTAGTTCACTTGCTACCAGATTATGGCAGTTTCGATTTTGTCAAAGATCACTGCCCTAGTGACAACCACAATTTCAAGTGTGACCGGAATCGATGTTGTGTAATTGTAGTTGTAGTAGTTATCGGAGTCTGGTGATTTCGAATGTACAAGGGAATATTAGTATAGTTAAGTAATTATACGATGAACATTTATTATTTTTTGCCGTCCTTAGGAATGGTTTAATGAAAGTTTGATTAAAGTGTACTGAATTTTTTAAAACGATAAATATGGGAAGATAAAACAACCAAATTGGCTGGAGATTCGCGTCTCATCTTAATTGTGCAAATTTGACGATGATTTAAGAGTTCAACGAAATCGTGTCTGCACGAAAAAATTGAGTAAGAAAATTTTATCTTGAGGCCAGTGTGCCTGTGATTATTAACTTTCTCTTGGTTCAATTAATGTTGATTTTTTGTTTTAGAAAGAACAGGGATCCCTTGAAGTCGTACAGAGACATTGGAAGTTTTTTGAAATTTGTAAATTGGTATCTGCCATTTTGGATAATGGAATGTCTCCGTAGTGACATAGAGAATTGTCACATTTGCATGATCTTGATCTACTTGTTTCTCTTGATCTTGTGCATCTACGAAAAGGTCTGAAATATTGTACTAATTTTCTTAGGAATTAAGAGCAGCAATTCTTACCTGCAGGGTGAGCATTTGCAATAGAAACACTTAGTACGTGACCGACATTGCGCTGATCTACTTTGTCGACAATAACAGGATGTTGATTTGTATCTATCATTAACTTTCGATGACGATGGTTTCCACGATAACGAATTGCAAGTATTTAAGGTGCACTTGCAACTGCTAGCTGATTGGCTTCGTGCTCCGGGTTGATCAAAACTGTCACATAATTGTATCGATTACTTCAAACAATTCTTAATACTTTTTGTTAGAGGAATTCACAGCACTCCCGTACTTAGTTTTTTACACGTCAATGTTTTTTGGGGGGATATCCGTTACTTCAAATAATTCGTAATCTTTGATACAGAAAAAAAAACTTGTTTGCCTAATTCCGTTCACATAAGATTAAAACCAAAAACAACTCGATATTCAAGACACAAGTGCTGTGCAATGACAATTTTGTTTGTTTGTGGTTGAGACTCTCAGAGTTACTGACGAAAATGAAATTCCTTGTGTAAATAAGTTACGGTATTTCCCACCAATAGCCATTCCAACGGTATCATTAACAGGATTCTTGGCATACAATAGAACATTTAGATTATTAATAATCATATAAATTGAGGGGTCGTTAGGTTGTTCCTTGAATACCTTTTAGTTTTATCCTCTGCCATTTCCCTGGCGATTGGTTGGGATTCGTTAAAGACACAACGACATGGTGCATTTTCACATTCCTTGCAGGTGACAGATTGATTTATTTTTTCTTGCAGTTCTGTCATCACTTTTGAAAATACTCCAAGTCTTTGATACGGCAATTCCTCGGATCCGTATGGTTTCTTGTTGTCGAAACAACAACACTCCTTAGGAAGATTCTTGAAGTCTTCTAAAGTTCTGGAGAAATATTTTTCAATGTCTTTTGTAGGTTTCCAAGCAGTTACGTATATCATATTGTCATCGTCTTGGACAGATACGTTATTGTTCATATTGCAATTGCAAGTTGCAACGTTAGCGACCTTGTCACAGTCGCAGTTGCAGTTGTAGTTGTTTTTTGTTAGTTTATGGTGGAAACAATTACAAACGGAATTTTGGCAGGTGCATCTTTCATGTGGATTGTCGCAGTGGGGACTGTTGGTTGGGTTCACACATATCATTGTTTTGATCTTGTTGCGATTGTTGCAGCTGCAGTTGTCTTCGGGGCAACAACATATTATGCAAACTTGAAAAGCTTTTTCTGGTTCTTTGCAATTACAAAGACGATCAATTTGTTCGGCACTTTTTGATTGTATAAATTCTGTGTAAGAGTCATGATATATGTCATCATCTTCTATGCTGGCAGACTCGCTGTCTTTGGTATTCTTGATACAGTTAACGCTGTAATCTTCGTTTTTTGAAACAGAGAATTCCTCTGGATCCTCTGATACCTGCAAATTAACGGATTCTTTGGTAATTTTTAAATTAGACGATACCTTGGGACTGTCCAGATTTTTAGAATCTTTCGGAATTATTATTTTTAGCGAATTCGTTAAACTTTTTTGAGTTTCTATTTCTTGGCTATTAGTTACAGAGTCTTCTGTTTCTTTGATAATCCGAGAATCTTTCTCACTTATTTTATTGGATGATCGTAGACTCCTGAAACTTTCAAGATTTTTGGATTCTGCTGAATTATATTTTTTTATTCTTCTTGATCGCTCAATAAGATCGGAAATTGACTTTACTGTATCTTTAGAACTTTTTGTATCGTTGATAATCTGTGAATCTTTCGCACTTGTATTATTGGATGATTTTAGACTCCTGAAACTTTCAAGATTTTTTGATTCTGCTGAATCGTTTTTTTTAATTCTTGATTCCTCAATACGATCGGTAATTGATTTTACCGTATTTTTAGAACTTTTTGTGTCTTTTATAATCTGAGAATCTTTCGCACTTGTATTATTGGACGATCGTAGACTCCTGAAACTTTCAAGATTTTTTGATTCCGCTGAATTATATTTTTGTATTCTTCTTGATTCCTCAGTACGTTCGGTAATTGATTTTACTGTATTTTCAGAACTTTTTGACTCATTTGCTTTTGTGACACTTGTCACATCTGACCTTGTCACCTGCGCATCTTCTCGAGTCTCAAGGGTATCTTTATTTATTTTTATTTCGTTACTTTGTATAGTATCTTTATTTTTATTAGATTGCTGTAACATTTTCTTCTTAGCTATTAAAGCTATTAACTTTGCCTTGGAAGCATTCTCCTTATTTATGTTAAAAATGTCTTTAGGACTTTCTACTTTATATCCGTCATCTTTCATCTTATCTTGGCTACTAATAACATCCTTAGATGATTGCCTTGTCAGAATTGTTTCCTGCGTTGTTTCTATTTCTTCATTTTTGCTCTTATCTGTTGAAGATGATATAACCGGCAGATTATATTCCTTCACATCTTCATTCGGAAATTGATCTTCAACATCTCCATCGTTTACAAAATTTCTAGGAAGGGCTCGACAAGATGAACCACAACCTCTTCTTTTCTTATCATTCATATTATCAGGGACATTCAAAAGTCCAATAAATTGCTTGACTCGTTTCACGACCCGTTGAAAAAAGGACTCTTTTTGATTTTCCTTTGATTCCAAATTTTCCTCTGTTTTATCATCTAATTCTTCTTTGTCTTTCTTTTCAGTTTCCATCGTCATCTCAATTTTTGAAAATGGTGCTGAAGCGACTGATGATGCTAATTTTTGATTTTCCTTTGATTCCAAATTTTCCTCTGTTTTATCATCTAGTTCTTCTTTTTCTTTCTTTTCAGTCTCCATTGTCATCTTAATTTTCGAAAATGGTGCTGAAGCGACTGATGATGTTAATTTTTGATTTTCCTTTGATTCCAAATTTTTCTCTGTTTTATCATCTAATTTTTCTTTTTCTTTCTTTTCAGTCTCCATTGTCACCTTAATTTTCGAAAATGGTGCTGAAGCAACTGATGATGTTAATTTATCTTCTTCCATAATTACTCTCTGTTCAACGCTTCTTGACGCTGATCTTACTTCCTGTGTTGTTACGGTATCTAACCTTTTATTTGATATAAAAGGTGAAGTTATAATAGATGAAGCTGTAACAGGTGATGCAAGTTTGGCATTAGAAATATATTTTTCATGCGATTGATCTTTATCTTCAGATAAATGTGCTTCCGATCCAATTTTCTCAGAAGGTTTATCCTGATATTTGTTATCATAATTTATAGACGATAACAGAAACGAAGACTTCCCGAGTTCAGACTTTGCAGATAGTATGGTTACATCATCTTTCACATTTGATTTGTCAACACTTGCTTTCTCATTGTTGCCATAAGAAGAGGCCACATAAGCTTCTTTTCTTTGGGAGTCAATTTTTTCAGGTAAATCTTCTTCATTCAAATTGGTATTATTTACTTCTATTTCCTCTTTTAAGGCACTATTCGAAATAGAACATTGTTCAGCACAATTTCGCTTTTGAGAAGTACCAATATTCTTTAAAAGCGATTCCCTTTGTTTTTTACCTTTTATACATTTTTTCAATATATTATTTAGTTTCGTTCTAGGACACTGTTCTAATTGTTTACATCTCCTTGGCGTACAATATATGCAAACCTCTTCTATTTCTGATTCCTGCCATTTTCTGTCCAATCGGTCTTTTCGTTTAATGTTATTTGCTCTATGCACATCAGACTGTTTAACGGATGTTACAGATCCATTTCGAAAGAGATAAGGACTAATCGTTTTTGCACATGAACAATTATCATCAACAGTACCGTTTGCTGTTATTGAATTATTTTTCGTACACCACTTAATATTCCTTGGATAATTATTTTTAATAAAATTTCTTTGTTTTATTGATCTTTCCTTTATGTGAGGACAATTCAGTGCAGTGCAAGAATGATCTCCGCCATTATTGTTAAAGCGATCGAAATTTGTATTACTTTTTTCAAAATTTGTTATATCATTCTCATGATCCATACTAGTAATCGCTGTCTCGTAATTCGATACCGGATCTAAGGCTGGTGGTACGTACGAACCAGTTACTACGTCATTTAGTTGATTTTCCTCCTGAGGAACTTCTTCGATACGAGATTCTAAAATGTTTTCAGATTTACGACATAAGCACTGCAGTGATGAATTTTGTAACCGTCTTCGACGTTCTAATAAATTGCCGATCAATTTATTTGATGAAATTGTCGAAACACTAGCATTTATATCTGTCTCTGTGTTCGTAACGGAACCTGATTCACGGGATTCTTGTTTTTCTTTCTCATTACCTGCTTCCGAGCATATGTAAATATTAACATTTCCTGTCATCTTACGATTATCGGTAGCAGCAGAATGCTTCAGAGGCTTTTTTAAAGATTTCATAGATTTTTTAATCTTATTTGATTTTGCCTCCAATTTCTCAGTCAAGTATGGACAAGTGATTTTGTTACAGTTATCGATAGTATGATTCGGAGTGATTACATTATTCTTAATAAAATTCACGTCACTTGAAATCCTTTGATTTTCGTATACGTTATTTCTGTTGACGGACAACGGATACGTTTTTTTATGAAAATCATTAAAAATATTCCTAGATCTATCTTCCTCGACAAGATTTTTTATTTGGCCTCCTGGGTTTTCCATATTATTTTCAGGTTTTTTGCTACTATTGTTTGACAATAATGGCTGCTTGTTTGACAATAGTGAATCTTGCTTCATCCTCAAAATATTCGGCGTCTCCTTCACTATAGCTTGAATGGCTTCCTTTATCGAGTTATTAATTATTTCCGTTAACTTCTCTGTATTCAGATTCTGTTCACCAACGTTCTTCCTGCAAGTCTCACGATTGCAGGATGTAAAAACGTAATTCCTCCCATTCTTAATCTTCCCACTCTTTATTGCTGGACCCAATCCTGTACGCTTATCCGACCAAGGATCATGTTCCTTTTCTTTGTTTCTCTCGAGTTCAAAACATTTTTTTCTTTTTATTTCAGCTGGCTGCTTAACGTATGCTTCCTTATTTAAATAATTTGTTTTTGCTATGCTATTACGTTTTTGTTGTACTATATTTCCTTGTTTTATTAATTCATTGTTTTTCAATTGTTCAACTTCTAAATCCTGACTATTGACCAACATCTGATCAGGAAAGTTTGCACTATTAAGTGTTGATTCGTTCTTACTCCTTCCATTATACTGCGATATATTTTTCTGTATATTTGAATTACGTTTTTCCTCAAAAAGTCTCGGATGACCTGAACTTGATGTAGACATCGTATGTGCGATTCAAATTGGACGTGACACTTGTATAAGACGATGATCACATTTGTGAAAAGTTTGTGCAGAAATTACAAACAAAAATCCTATTTCGAAATATCTTAATGCCCTTGTGGATCCTGCGTCTTGCAGGCCTCTTTGAAATTTTCCGAGTTCCATCTACAACACGTTCCTTCTCGATTGACTCTTCTGTCTCTGATCGTTATTATTGAATCATGACGGTTTGATCGACGATACTGTTGTCTCTGCTGTGTTCTGTTTGACTGTACAGAAAAAATTAATGCTCAAAAAATGTTTACAATAAATTTCGTAATCACGTCACATTTTAGCGCGATTCTTGTACACGTAATTTCTATTACTAGCTAGGTTAAATTTCTTGTCCATTTCGAAGGAAGGTATGACAAATGAACAATGAAAAAATGTTGATTTATCAAATTGTTATTTCTATATTCATATCTCATTACAGTTTGCTTATACATACCGTAGGAACTGTTGTTCGTCCAAATATAGACGTCAGAATAATATTGGCTGCCCTGGCTAAACTTCTCAGTACGAGTGGTGGTGAAAATTCTAAACGACTCGTAGGATCATCACCATCTCCGTCGTCGAATCTCTAATTATTTGTCACTAATTGTAAATATTTATCCGTCGGTAACACAGGAGGAATTTAAAACAAATTATAAATTACGGAAAATTGTCGTCTCAAGTCACGATGACAATGAGGATGACGATCGCGTAAATTTTCTTGTTCGCAATGACGATTGTCCCCGTATCTCTGTCTATATTGCGGATGCTGCAACCAATACGGATCCTGTTCGTGATATGGAGGTGACATGAAATTTGGCTCGTATCTGAAATATTGATAATTTTTAAAATTTGCTTAAATTTATACATTGATTTAAAAAACCTTGGAGAAATCCCTTGACTGACTGTTCCACAAACAGGAATTGTTCGATTACAATAATGACCTCTGATTGTGCTGCAATTTAGTGTGACTTTAGCACATGGAGCAAATTTTACTACATTCGACAGTATAGAGTATTTATTATACAGACCTGGGACTGGAATCTTTCTGGCCGTACATGACTAAACCGCAGCAGGTAAGGTTTCCATTTTCAGAATAAATTCCATTAGAATTATTGTTCTTGTTACCCATGTGAATATGAGGCGCTGAAGGATTTACATTTACATAATGATTTAGGGTCCCTTCAGGCGGTAAATTATCATTGTATCTTTTTAAACTATTTCTTAAACAATAATTTAGATGATTTGATGCACTATCGTGGCGACAGCTTTTGGATGGTTCGAATTTGTTAGATATACTTTTGACATTGTCAGTCGTTTTTAATATAGTGTAATCGCTTCGCACATATTCCTTAGGGCAATTACATTTCTCTCTATAACATTTATTAGAATCGATTAACAAAGAAGGATTAGATTCTTCCTTTTCTTTATCTTGATTGCTAAGCTTGCAGCTTTCACAAATAAATGAAATCATTGAGGCTGTGTGGTGATTATTTTCTTTCGTGACTGTAGGATGAGCCTCTGTCTGACTTTGTATCCGTTTGAAACTGTTGTATATTTTATGCCTGTGTCTTCTACGCGAAGCTTCATTATTTTTCCTTGTCGAATCCTTATTTAATATATCCTGAGTCTCAATATCATTCTTAAAATGAATATTTTCACTTTTCTTATTTTCTAACAATTTTTCAGGATATCTTTCATTAACTTCTAACTTTGTCCCACGCTGATCCAATATATCGTCAAGAAGTTCACGTTCTGTATTAGTAATCAATCCACTCCTAAGACAACAAGCAACATTTTTAATAAAATTATATTACTATAGTAATAAATTTATAACTACCTCGTTATCCTGTTCTCCAACTTGTTCTCAATATCTTGAAAGCTGGTAAACTTATCAGTTTCAAAATTGCTACCGATCGAAAAATTATTTTTTACGTTATTCGCTTTTCTCTTATACTCACGCGTCCGTTCCGACATACGTAAATGATCTTCGGCATCTCTTTGCTCAGCGTAAACATTTGTCATTGACGATATCATTTGTCTAGGACTGAGAATTTCTTGAGCACTACAAGCAAAGCTTCTCACGTCGTCGTCCTTGGACGACACAATAACTTCTGTACCGTTTGACAATTTTCTCAGTGTCACTTGATTTGATTGAGCATTCAGCCAATTTGAATTATCCGATTGAATCTTAAATGTCAAGAGATCAGTTGACTGAATGTTCTTGAACTTGGCTAATTCACTGACTGGACACGTGGACGTTTGCGGTAATCGGGAAACTTTCGCAACCGGTTTCGCTTTATTTTTCCTTAGTCGAGCGCTCAACTTTCTCAACAGTGACATTCGTTTTTTATTAAAAAACGAACAAGTCGTGGTTAAAACATCCCCTCTTATTATTTCACCATTAACAACCGTATCTCCTATTCCACAACTGGGACCACTAGCCTCTTCTTTCAGGAATTCCCTAATGGTATCATTACCATCCAACGATTGTTCAGATTTTTCATTTATCGTTTTATTAGCATTCTCATCGCCTATCTCTTCGTGCCTCGAAGGCTGTACTTCAATTTTCATGCTGTTATCATTGCCAGAATTGACAGGTTGAGTAGGAACAGTTATAAGTTTATTTGAAGTATCAACTGTTGAAACAGATATTTCATTTCTCTTTGCATTTAAATCAATACCAGTTGAACAACTGTTGAAACTTCTGGTTTGTTCAGTAGACAAAATTTGTTGATAACTCTTTGTTAATTCTAACATGTCTTCAGCGTTACAAAACTTTTTGTAATTGTAACCATAGTTTGGTAATAGATGATCATCTGCGGATTGATTCCTTTGATAATTCAAATAATTAAGCTGTTCGGGACAAATTTGTTGTTCATAATTTTTATATATTTCAACAGTTGGAGGCTTCGCTTGTAACATGGCGAATCTGTATAAAGAATTTTGACCTAGTGTTTTATGTATAATAATTTTAAAATAATCATAAATTTATATACTCAAAGGTAAACGTACTGTTCCATTCTTTGACGTTGTTCTTCTTCAGGGAAAAATGGTACACCAGAATAATATCTTTTATCTCTAGCAAAATGGCGAGTTCTGCGAAAGAAGCCATTAGTTTTAGGTTGACGTCGTGTCCTCAAAGACGATGCTTTATTCACTTGAGGAAAAGATTTGGCTAAGTTTCGAGTAAAATTTGGCACTTGCTGAATCGGTACTGAATCAGTATAATAAATATTATAAACTGGCGATTGTCCAGCTGACATAAGTTGTTTCTTCATTTTACGTCGTTCCATTAAATTAGGCATTCTTATAATGATTTTTATAAGACTTATTTATGATTGACTAGTCTCGTTGTTGTCTGTTGTATCTTCGAAGGATATCAAATCGGTTGTTATATCTTCTTGCTCCTCTCGGCAGGAAATTGATATTTCAGTCAGGGATTCATCAACAGTCCCTTCACTTTGATTGGCTTCACTTTTTTGACAGGGCCTTAAATTCATCTCCTCAGGACACTTACGTGGTTTACTTTTATTTGACTTGAAATAATAAGAAAACTATTAATTTATTAATGCGATGATAAAACTCGTACGCAAACGATACATTAAACTCTCGTGTTTAATCGAGGGCAATAAAAGATCTTTCGACGAGCCAAATATATTACGTAAAGTGGCACATTGCTGAGAGACACTAAAATTTTTCGATTTTGACAGGTAAAAAGTGACATAACGTCAACAATATATAAGAACTAACTTCAAGTCTTTCTTTCATTTGAATTGTATGCATGTATTGCTAATGTGTAATATTTTCATTAATACCTTAAACACGTTTAATATTGTTTTGCTCATTCTGGATATGGCATTAGGCATTGATTGATTTTTATCTTGAGTTGGAAATAATTGCTTAATTTCTCTCAAGTCATCAGTATGTCGATCAGTTGTAATTAATGGCTCCATTTCTTCTGGATCTTCATGCAAGATGCCAGAAATTCTTTTTCTCTTATATTCATGTATCACGTCTTTAAATGCCTGAGTCTCTTGATAAGGAAGCCTGCCAGTACTTTCCTATGTAGGATGAATTAGGAAAAATAAAATAATTAAGTTCATTAATTATAACTAAGACAATTAATTATTTCTCACCAATTCAAGAGGTTTACTCATTGTTGTATTGATACCAGTTCCTTGATCCTTCATTTTGGACGTTATCAATAAATGATCTGATGTTTGAGTACCATCAGCTTTTCTCTCTTTGGCTTTCCTTTCTTGAATTAATTTTATCTTACTATGTTCCTTCAGTTCTTCAATTAGTTCCGGTTTTTGAAACAATGGCAGAAATTTCTCCAAAATGGGAATCGTATATTTTTTACGACCTTTATCAGTCACTGATTTTTTAGGTTCTTTTATTTTTTTTATTTTCTTTTCTGCTATCATCTTTATTTCTCTGTCTCGTTGTCTACGATTGCTGTGGCTGGAAATTCCATAATAAGGATCAGTGTCTTCCTTATAGTCTCTTGGACTTGGATAACGTCGCGAATGTCTGTAAGATAATACATTATTATTAAAGAAAAACGATAGTATAACAATAATTATAAATTTACCTGATACGTCCAGATTCAGGTACAATTGCATTTCGTCGCATTGGAATATACATAGGAACACGATATTCCTCTCTTGGAGGATAACGAGGAGAATCATGTTCTTCAGGATGATGATTCCGATTATAATAATCATATCGATTGGGATAATCATTCGTATTTCCTGATATGTTTTCATATGCGTTATCCCTTGGATTATACCTGTGACGCAAGTAATCATAATTTTTCGCTGCTTCGTAATCAACACCTTGTCGCAAATCATAACATGGCGGATTATCACCAGAACCGTGAGAAGTCATAGGCTTAAATTCAGGTACAAAGTCTTTATATCTTTCTTCAGGGTAATAATATTCTTCATTTTTATATTCTGTATGTTTCACATGCTTATCTCTTAACGCTCTTTCTCTGTGACGATTTCTTTTGTACTTTTTTGTCCATTTATTTTCAGGCTGCTTTTCATTTTTTTTTCTTCTTTTTATTTTCGGTGAAGTTTCTTCGTCGGTTAATGATGATCTGTGAGAATGTTTATACTGCGCTTTATAAAAACAGCTTTCAGGTTCGCTGTAATATTCATCGTTCAAATTTTTATGGTGTGCTTTTTTCTTGACATGCTTTTTATGCTTTTGGATTTTGCTGTACTTTCGGATATCACGTTGTCCACGCGAAGTCATTGATATTTCGGTTGAAGAGTTTTCACTGTCGTCTGTGTCAATGCTCTGATTGTATTTTTTAAAGTTTGTTTGAGTTGCTTCTGTCTTATCCGGTACGTCAGTAGCTTTATCCACTTTTAATGCAAATTTACTATTATCCATTTGTAATGTTTGTACGTTGTCTTTATTTTGACGAACTGTTTTTTGTGTTACATCTTCAGGAGTGTTTGAAAATCTTTTATTTTCTAATGATTTCTGATCTTCTTGCTTTTTTCTCATATTTTCTTCTTTATCTCTTTCATCCGATGTTGACATTCTATTTGCTTCACTTTGCTCTTTAACACTTGGTCTTTTTAACTCATCCGAAATATCGTAAAATGTCGATCTTATAATCTTACTTTGTTCAGTTTCTTTTATTCTTAAATCAGTTTCACATACCGTCCTCGTATTTTCTGACTTTAACTTACTACACGATAAATTACTATTTGACGAGCCCCATTGTTGATCCTCCTGCGAACTCCAATTTGCCGATTCCATTTCTTCCTGAATGGTAAACTTAGATTTTTTGGAAGTACTTTTAATATGCCCGCCAGTATCTTCAGTAAATTCCTCAGCAGTGCTTTGTGAAGATGCACGTGGGTTTTTAAAACATTTCTTACTACAGATTTTTCTTTTTCTGCCTAATAGAGATTGTCGGGGTGGAAAAAAGTGAATCATTCATTTTCGTTTAAGGCAATTTTTTTTATCAATGACTTACTTACCACGAGAATTTACTTTAGAAAAATTGGAAGCTGGACCAGTGGAGCCAGTAACGTCAATATACTCATCAGTTTCCACAGGAGAAGCTACGTCTTCACTTTGTGTCTCTTCGTCCCTTGAAGTCTCATCAGTAGCTTCTTCTATAATACTCATGTTCACCGAATACGCCATCTTGCCCGTATTCTTTTCATCGGTGATCGGCATGGAAATCGATTGCATATCCTGAATAATTCAACAACGTAATTAAAAATATATAATCTAAAGTCACAGATTTGTATAGAAAGGAATTTCTTACTGGTTGTTCAACATTGTCAATAATATTCCAGGTACTCTTAAAAGCTCGAATATCCGAAGTTGAAGTTTTAGCATCGGTCAATTTATTAAAATTTTCAGTTTGTATTCCTTTACTCGGGGAGGATGGAAGTTCTTTTTCATTAATTTCAGCATAAATTGTCTCTTTGGCGACTGGCTTCAAGTAGCTGGTACACAATAATTCTTTACACTAGGTACAAATTGAAGTATGATTTGAAGTAATACCTTGGAATTTTTTTAATAATAAAACTTTTCTCATGAGGATATTTGCAACTCTCTTCCGTATAAAGTTTAGGACTCCGTTTTGATGATAATCCATGCCGGTGGGACTTGTCACTTTTCAAGTAAAGATAATCCTTATCAGAATTTTCCAGATGGCTAATTTCTCTCGCTTTCTTTCTTCTTAATCGCGCTGCATACTCAGAAGAGCCGATTTTATTTTTTTTTAATAAACCTCTTTCCTCGCTGTACTCGTCAACACAAGATGATAGCGAAGAATTTGAAGTTAATGTTGATGACTGTGACGCAACTACTGACAGATCTTTTTTCAACCGTCTGACACGCTTATAAGTTTGTACCGGGACGTTTGGATGGTTTGTTTGCAGCATGTGGACAATTTTGTTCATCAATGTCGACTTTTTTCCCGGTGACTCACTTTTTATATTCGTATCTTCACTCTATATAAGCATTAAATGCACATGATAGAAATTACAAAAAAGCTACATAAAAATTCTACGTCAAAGAAAGGATCTAAAGAAGCTAAAGGGCATACTGCACGTTTTCCAATCCAAGAAATTTGGGAAAGTGCTGCAATGACTTTTTTAATACGATTTCTTTTTTTATCAACTTCACTCTTCGTGAACAATTCACGCTGGTCCATATCATCTACTACTTCTATTTGTATCACTTCTTCTTCTTCGATTTCTTCTGTAGACAATGACTCTGTATCTGCTATTGACGTTGATGACGTAGAGCGATCATCAGGAGTCGATGAAGTTGAAATTTTGCGTTTTCTTGATCTCAATTTCCTAGTTGCTCTCACTAGCAGCCCACAGTTTTCATCGTCGGTAGTGGAATTTTCATCAACGATCAACGGTTCATTGAAAACCTTTATCGGATCGTAATAATATTAGTATTATTATTGTTGTTATTGCTGTTTAAATGACAAATATTCCATGTCAATAATATTTAAGATTATTTTTCGTACTTGGGTCGTCACGTCATCTCTTATCTTCTGCGTCTCCACGTCCCGGAAGGGAATTCGTTCATGAATGAACTCAACTTCATCGGGCGATTCGTCCTGATAACCTAATTCGAAATGTTCATTGCTTATATATTGAAAGTGTGTTACAATAGTCAAATTTAAAATTGCTGTATACATACTGTAACTATAATTAGAAGAACTGCTCGAATCTGGATCTTTTGTATCTCTTATCAACTTTGGTTCTTCGCTTTTATCTATTTTTATCTCGTATGCTTGCTTATCTATATATTCATCTTCTCTTATACTTCCGTCTGTAGTTTCTCTATCTGTTGAAATTTCAAGTTGTTCTAGCTTAATATATTCGCTCTTAGGTTTTGAAATTATATCCCCTTCATCTATTATTTTCTTCTCGTCTTCCTCCTCATTCTGTTTGTCTTTCACTTCTGTTTCTTCCTCCTCTTCAGTCACTTCCGTTTTATTCTCATCCTCATCCGCATACTTCCTTTCTGCCATTTTTTCTCGCAGTCGTCTGCCCCGCTCAAGTAACGCTTCGTCCGCAGAAGAATCTCTGTGAAAAGAAATATTTTTAAAAATCAAACTTTACTATACTAACAGCTTTAAGTACTATACTTTTCTTCGCTCATGTCCGATAGATCTCCGTAATCCAAGGGAGACATACAGATAGTGCATAAATTTTGCAAATCGGAGAAACACTGTATACAAAACAGACCTACGCAGCCAGGCGTGGGACACTTTATATGAGGAATTTGATCGTCCCTCTGTACCGCTCCGCACAAAAGACATAAATTTTCTTTCTTACGACACAATTTGTTAATAATTGGACACTTGGCAGCTATTCGATCTCTCAATGTAACCCTTTCAATTCTAGCGTTGCCCGCCATACCGAATTTCCGACGTAGCTGTCTTCTGGCAAACTTCAAAAAACTGCCCCTCGACCTACACGTAAGTTTAATAAAATCACTTCGGGACTCTTGTGACAAGAGAAGTTTATTGTTCCGGATGAGATCAGCTTGAGTGGCGCACCTAATAATATGATTATACAACCATGCAGCTCGTTGCCTCGCCCTTTCCGGATGATAATAGCACATAACAACGTGTCTAAGTCTGAGACCATATGGTTCAAAAATGGCCATTATCCAACAGAGCAATATCAATGACACTATCTGAGTATATCTGTCCAAATCTGGTGGTACCGGATCTGGAAGACATGGCATCGTATCCATCTGCATCTCTTGTCCCATGGGCGTAAATGCACGTACGATGCTTCTATATAATTCAGCCAAATATCCATTTCCGGCAACGTAAACGCCAACGGAATTTGGTGCTTGAACTTTTGATTGGAATCTCCCATGATATCGAATTGTACTCAATACCCAATAAAGACTGTAATCCGCCATCATGTGAATACAAAGCTTGAACGTGGTTAAACACAAAAAGACAACCGATTTTGTTAGCTTAATCTTTTCATTTTTAATTAGCACGATCGACGTAAGCGGAATATATTTGTTTCTTTCTCTTGGATTTAACGGCAGGACAGTCTCTTTATCCATACGTGCTCTCCTTAGATCAATCTCTCGCAGATCGTTACTCAGATAACGATTATCAAAGCGCTCGTTAGTTAACCACTTGTATCTATAATGAATTACTCTGAAATTTTTAATTTAATTATAACTATGTAATCGTTTGACTTTATACATTTTATATAGAATTACTTGAGTAACAGGAATAAAACGAAGAAACTCGTGGCCAAACTCATCCAGTCAAAAACTGTGAGAAATTTATCAGTTCGTGATCTTATTTCCGTTACTATTCCTGTCGTAACATCGCTCAGACTTTTGCTTTGATTGCTCTCGAAATGAAAGGAATGAGAAAACTTCACTTTAACGTAAAACAATGCTTTCATGTGGTTCATAAATTTCTTCATCTCTGTATGGAAGACATGCATTATTTAATGAACAAAGTATTCAATTCGTCTATAGCAGGGCTTCCCAAACTGTGCTCCGTGGGAAGGTAGCAATAACTGCTCCGTCAAAAAAATATTAATAACAAAGCTTTTTTTTCTACATTTTGACTATGATAATTATAC
Organism: Calameuta pallipes; assembly: GCA_030142375.1. Taxonomy (NCBI): domain Eukaryota; kingdom Metazoa; phylum Arthropoda; class Insecta; order Hymenoptera; family Cephidae; genus Calameuta; species Calameuta pallipes. The sequence continues at coordinate 70,666 of JARQSW010000874.1, forward strand.
GTATGAATAATTCAAATATTTTTATTTTTCTAAGATTTATTGATTGTGTGTCGTTAACTACCCTTCAAGTTGCAAAAGGTGTTACGTCAAAATTCAAAGACCCTCAAAGTGGTTCATCAGAGAAAAAGTTTGGAAAACCCTGCTCTATAGAAATGGAATGCGTACTTTTTTTTACGTTGCCGACAATAGTGTCGGCTATAAAGGAAACCAACATGCAAATGAAATCTAGGGGCTTCACAACGTAACATACTAGACTCACGATATATGTCAGGTTGCATATACCACCGAATAAAGGGCCCAAATTGGCCTGGCAATCTGCGACAGCACCGTCGAAAACCTTCTGGCACCTTTCGAAAGGTGTGCCCAATTTCTTGTTGCAAATATTAACGATACTTCCGAGCCATTGGAAGACAGCCTTAATGATTCGAACTGTGAGAAAGTAGATTAATTTAACATTGAAATTATTGAACGATAAATCAAGATACTAACGGATACTGAGAACAATTCTTTTGATTCCAAGAAGAGACTCTTTTATCTTCTTCACGACAATCTTTATTGTTTTAATAACCTTAGAAATGGCATCGCGTAGTGCATAAAAAGGCTGCTTGATTAGGTCAACTATTGCCTTTACTGCATCCTTGAGGTGTTCCTGAATAATAAATAAATAAAAATTTTGCATTAGTAATTAATCATTAACATATTTCAATTAATGGGTATTTTACGTACTTGACCACATGCTAGTGACTCGGACAGCACACCGGTATTATGTAAGGTATTCTTCGCGGGTCCCGTCAAGGCTAAAATAAAGGCATAAGCCATCAAGGCTTGCCGTCCTCGTTTTGAGAAAAATTGTGGCAGCAACAAGAACACCACGCACCTGTTTAAACGCAGGTGTTGCAAATCTTTTTTACTTATCGAATTCAGGATATTATATTTGTATTTAATGCACAGTGTCAGTACCTAACTCGGTATGAAAATGCGAGTCCGATGGTCAGTATTATTCCAAAAACGGAGCACAGCATAGTGGCTGAGGATAAGGTGAAGTTTAATTGGAAAACGAAGAACATGAAGAAGATGTACGTCAGGAAGATGCCACCTAGGAATCCTAGGATACTCTTTAGAATGTAATTTTCAAAAGTTCCATCCGTTCGTATGAGTACGGATTTTTTGTGGAACCATGAGTTTTCCGGGAAAGACATCGTCTTGTCCAGCCATTTCTTTATCTTCCTCTTTAACCTATATCGATAAAGTTCTGTTTAAGTGAACCTATTTACTGGTATCTTTTAAGAAAATCGTACAATATCTTTCTATGACGTATTTTTTGACTCAAGGTGTACCGTGGTTTAGCTCCTTTTGACACTTCTATTGAATTTAATTTCTCATTCACATACCTCACTTTGGCATTATTTAACCTTCTAGCTTTGAGAACCAATTGAAAGAAAGCCATATTTTCTTTAAATATTTGTACTTACTATAAAGCGTAATGCTAGATAGACTGATATTAATAATCTAATTTTTTATTATATCTAACTAATCAGTCCCAAGATTATTGATAATCTTAGTATGCAATGAATATAGTAATAAATAATTGCAGTCATTTGTCCTATAATAGAATTTATAAGTTTACGCACCAATTCAGAGTGCTCATTTACACGAGTATTGTAATTTAGAGAATTATGGCAAAATTGTAACGAGGATCTATTAAAAAATAAAGGAAGTAAATATTATGAGATGTTAGAACGAACAAAATTATAAACAAAATTCAAAGATTCTTCTTACGACTTTTCATACCTAAAGGTTTTTATTCTCGTGAGAAATGTCATTATAATTTACTCAAAATTCAACAGATGGCGATACCTGCAGCATTCCAGAATCGATGTACCGTGATATCGAACACAGTATACAAGGGGACATTGACCAAACTCCGAAGCTACCGAACCTGTTCGCCCGTGGAAAGAGGTATGTGAGACATATGGATGTTAATAAAAGGTTCTCAGAGATGGCGCCACATAAATTGTTAGAATATTAAAGAGGGACAGACCGAAGTAAAGCTAGCGAGTCAAAGTAAGATACAGTATATCGTCAGTAGTTAGACTGAAGGTTGCCGGACGTAGTGGCCGAGGTGGGACCAGGGGCGCACAATCTAAACCGATACCAAGCCAGCTGTGTGCCAGCTAACGAGTACTAAACTCTATCGCGCGGCCTCGACATTTCAAATTTGACGAAAGACAAAAAAGTAGGAAACTAAGTGACGTGTTCAAGTTTTCATAAAAATGTCGTGACCCGTTCGCGCAACATATTCGTGATGTTCTTCCCGTAAAAGAATCGGCGGCATTCACCGTAGTCCAGTTACGGATACAAATGTCGTAGTTCAGTGGAATCGTGTCTCGTATACTTTACCTGTGGTGCACCTGGTGAACCTTTCTACACAGCCACTATGACAACGAGAGAGCTTTATGTCAAGGTATATATATATAGTATGTTGTAACCCACTTGTATTGAACTTCCTCGACTCATCTCAGCTTGGTTAGGATAAGTTTAATAACGAAAATCAATAACCGCCCAGATCTCCTTTGTGCTAGACGACGATATTAACGTATTTGTCAACAACTGCAACATCTAGTTGCTATTTCCGTTAGATAGTAATTTATTTAAAAATTATATTACTTGAGGTATCAATCTTTAGTTAAGATATCTGTTTAGGGGATGCAGCAGATTTAAGATTTGTTCCCTTTAAGGTCACTCTAGTTCCTTCATCAGTGCTCATAATTTAGTTTGTCTTTCGGTTGAACGAAAATTGCTTAAGGTTACATCACTGTTGATTAATATATTTTTACCCTTTGGTGTTTATCCAATTTCAAGTATTGTAATGTATTTGCTCATTTTTAAATGTACTCACGTGTAACGCACTTTATCTTATAGAGAATCATAATGAGGAATGACATAAGAGTTGAAGGCTTTCGATAGGATGCGTGAAGATTAGCATTTGATTAAAAAAAAAGAAGCAACAATACGTGAAAAGGTCAAGTCTACCTACAACAAAAGCCCGCTTACTTCTGTTTACGTGACTGAAATATTTCAAATGTATCGCATTACAAAAAAAACCGTAAGGCATCCTGACAGGAAATACACAGAAATACTGAAATTTAATCAAACAAAAAAAAAATATTCAGACGAATTATATTTGAATTTTTAGAAATTATTTTCCAAGCTTCTGATGACAAAATTATTGCAAATTGCTCGGCAGATCAGTCGTCACTGCTGCCAGCCGACACGAGCATCAGAACCCTTTCTCTTTCCTGGTTGAAAGAAAAAAAATCAACAACGGGTTCACCGAGAAGACGTAGAGTCCCGCAGATTTTTGCCATTCTACGTCGCTTCAATAGAGTAGAACTTGGATCCCATAACGGCTCTTGCTCTATCGGTATTTTGTCCATCCTGTGCCGATTACTATATGTATAGCTCTGTACACTTTAATATATATGTATGTAATACATATGTGCACGTACACACTCTGAACAGGCACTGATCATTAAAAGCATCCACCTACAATGCCGACCGTTAACTCGAGGCACCCAAAGAGTTCATGACACCTGCCACCTTATTGGAATCCATTGTTTCGCTGCGAAAATGGAATTTACGGAAGGGACAGAGTCTGGAAATGTTATATAAAATTGAAGATGAAGAAAAGAACGTAAATGGGAAACTTGACCCCGATAGACTTGACACAGGGCCACCGTGTTTTCCTCGTATAAGTCTCTATACACTGGGTAGACCACGATCGATTTTCAACAGCCTACATAAAAGAGTGGAACTAACTCTGGCACCAGCATGGCTTTACACCCCCAAACGGGGACAACAAATATCACGAAAACTGTCATTGGATAAATGAATAAATGAACGCATCTATGCAATCCTATTGTATGTGTTATGTTGATATGTACATGAATCATACTCTGAACTGCCTCGTGGCGATAAGATATAACGAGTAACACCCTCTCTGTGCCGTGACATCATTCATAAGATACTTGGAACATTTGTTTGATATTCTTAATTATAGCGTTAAAATAAAATGTTCCTTATCACGCTTATCTAGTCGTTTACTCACTTACGGTACATCAAAGTTTTACCTTGGCACTTGCATTTATTTCTAGATTAATTAACACCCATTATTTTCTCGCAGTCATTGGCATTCTTTATTCTCTCTGCTTTCATGAAAGACTTAATATTTTAATACGAGTATTTAGATAGTTTATTGTACATAGAAACGTCTTATAGGTATGAATTGTTATACGAGACAATTGTAAAAGGTTACGTTGTATAGATTTACTATAGTATTAGAACATTAGAAGTTATGGATGGAATATGACAGAAGCCGTAGATCGTTCGTGGGTTAGAAAAGCTCAGACACAACATAGACGAGAGTTACATCCAGAGAAGTTTATATTTATTTTAACGTTTAATGTAGCAGAAAAGACTTTGAATTGGTAGGAAAAATCTTCGTACAATGATACTTGTGTCTTCAACATTTAAGACTCTCAGTTTTAATTAATGATTCGGCTACTTTTCAATGACTGTGAGAACTGGCTCGCTCCACTTTTTTTCTCTTCCTTATGACTCTCGTAGACAGCTTTGATACAGTAATTACTATTACCAGAGCAGAGTATAGGTAGCTATTGCCGCAGTACCGTGTAGAAAGCTTGGGAACGGCGTCCCTAGGAATCTTACAACTAGTAGAAACTGAGAAACAAACCGGGATGAAAGAACATTGCAAGAGAAAGGGAGATTATGATTCTGCTTGTGATAAAATTCAAGTATATGTAGGATCAATAGTGTAGTGTCGGTCATGAGAAATAATTTATTATAGTTTTTCTAGTCCTCTATTTTAAATAATTGATGCGCTCTCTTTGTTATTACATTTACGTTTAAATGAAAATTTTAGTGGATTTTTTTAATCGAGTGAAAGTCTCTCTTGGGTCGCTATGCAAACTACGAATCCACATGGCATAATCCAATATTTAGCGATATACATATACCGCAGTACCGGTGTGAAATAAGAACATGCAGTAATAAATAAATAATAACGTTACGATTCGCGCGCTTCGCTGTTTAATTATGATTGCGTAAGGTGATATGAACGACATTTTGGTGGTTATCGGTAACAATAGCTCTTTCAGGAATTCAATAAAAGTTTTGCTTCATCAATGAATACAAAACTCGACACTAATATATCCTGTTTTTGATTGATCGAACAACGTGTATCTACTTCTTCCTACCTGTGGTACTTTGACGTGATACGCTTAACGTTTTATTTGTAAATTTGTACCTGCTGCAAAATAATGTTGCAACGTTGAGACGCGATGTTTTTGTAAAAAGTCACGCGCGTTCAAGAAAGGTGTGATTTAAAAGGTGTAGGAGATATTTTTTGTTAAAAAATGACGGAATTTGGAATTTTACTTTAGTTTCTAATTTCGTAAACTATGAACTTGTCATGCATTAATGAGATAAGCTAATAAAGTTCATAGTCGCATTTATTCACTTTCTGTTTAGTTTAATTGAGCGTACCTGTGTTTACTCATCCGAAATACAATGTGTGACTAATTACACGACGTTTCAGCTGTGGATTTAGGATAGTTTTTTTTATTTCTTCCTTGAGTGGTTATGTGGTTTTGTTCTATAGGTATTCTTATTGTTCTCACAAGTCGTAGACACCAAATTAATATTTTTGAAATAATCATGACATTAAATGGGAATTAATCATTTAAAGATGAGTTTCTTCTTGATTATAGAACAATGATCTTGAATTTATATCTATCATATATAGATCTCTGTTTACTTATATCCCATGTAATTCTTTTTAGTGACCGTTCGTTTTTCTAGTTTACCGTTACCTAACTCTTAAGCCCGACCATTCTTCCGATGAAGTTTAAAACTCGTCACCAAGGTGCGTCCCATTGTTTGCAGCGAACTCGAACCACGGATACGTAATTGAATGATTGATAAATAAAAAGATTTAAAAAAGTCTATTTAACATGTCATCCATCCATGTAACATGTAACAATCCATGTTTTTTATATCCCTTTATATTTACTCAAAATATAGTGCATACGTTATCCGTTAAAAGAATTTTCTTAGGGCTTTTGCGAGTGATGTAAATACTTATAATTTTCTGTTTTTTATTTTATTTACAGGGAGCCAGAGTGTGGGTGCCCCATCCGGATAAGGTCTGGGAAGGTGCTACTATATTAGAAGATTATAAATTGGGCCATACTAGCATAGACGTTATTACTGAAGACTCGAACTGCAAAAAGACATTGGAAATCAAAATCGATGCTGATCTACCGCCATTAAGAAATCCTGATATTCTCATAGGAGAGAATAATCTCACTTCACTTTCATTTCTTCACGAACCTGCGGTTCTCTATAATCTGCAAATACGATTTCAGCGGCATTGTATTTATACATACTGTGGGATTGTCCTTGTAGCATTCAATCCATACAATGAGTTACCAATTTATGGAAATGATACAATTTGGGCATATAGAGGCCAGGCAATGGGTGATCTGGAGCCTCATATATTTGCCGTTGCTGAAGAAGCCTATACAAAATTGGAAAGGTAATTTAGTGTTAGATTGTTTAATTGATTCTGTTGTTTAATCAAATTATATGAATTTTCTATTAGGGAAGGACAGGACCAATCCATTATTGTTTCTGGAGAATCTGGAGCTGGTAAAACAGTATCAGCCAAATATGCAATGCGATACTTTGCAACAGTTGGTGGCTCTTCGACAGAGACACAAGTGGAAAAGAAGGTTTTGTCTTCGTCACCCATAATGGAGGCCATTGGCAATGCTAAAACAACCAGAAACGATAATTCTTCAAGATTTGGCAAATTTATTGAGATTCAATTTAACAAGAGTTACAATATTACTGGTGCCAGTATGAGAACCTATTTATTGGAAAAATCCAGAGTAGTTTTTCAAGTAAGAATATAATTAAAGCTTTGATGTCATCTTTACACTCATCTATAGTTCCTCCTCGTTATAATCCTATTCGCAGGCGAATGAGGAACGAAATTATCATATATTTTATCAAATGTGTGCTGCTGCCGAACAACTCGGTCATCTTCATCTGAGCTTCCAAGACGAATTCCACTATCTAAATCAAGGAAATAATCCTGTCATAGACGGCGTCGACGATTTAGCATTATTCGATGAAACAATCACCGCCTTAACGATGCTTGGTTTCTCGTCAAAGCAGCAGGATGACATGCTGCGTATTTTAGCGGCTATACTTCATATAGGAAATGTAAATATAGTTGGTTGTGAATCTCAGGAAGGTAGCAATAACTCTGATGGCGAAGGTTGCGATATTTCTGTAAGTATTCACAAAATTATTTTAATAATAAACTTTTTGCATTGAATCTACAATAAAACTTGTGTTCCATACAACCGCCAACAGCCATCCGATAGGCACCTACTGATAATATCCGAGCTGCTTGGAATAGATGTAAATGCCATGAGGAAATGGTTGTGCCATAGGAAAATTGTTTCAATGAGAGAAGTTTTTTTGAAGCCGATGAGTGTCGAGCAGGCGATCGGTGCAAGAGATGCACTTGCAAAACACATCTATGCCGAGGTGTTCAACTGGATCGTAGCTGGAATTAACAACTCTCTGCAATCTCAGAGTAAGTCGCAGTCGTTCATCGGTGTTCTGGATATCTACGGCTTCGAAACATTCGAGGTCAACTCGTTTGAGCAATTTTGCATCAATTATGCGAATGAGAAGTTGCAGCAGCAGTTCAATCAACACGTTTTCAAGCTCGAGCAGGAAGAGTATCTCAAAGAGGAGATTGAGTGGACCTTCATAGATTTTTACGACAATCAACCTTGTATCGACCTCATTGAAACCAAATTGGGGATATTGGATCTTCTCGATGAAGAGTGCAGAGTACGAGTCATTTGTTTTCTTAAAAACCATTATAGACTATACTGCTATTATTTTATGGGAGATCTAACTGGTCTTAATATTGTCCCTTTGTTCTTGTATATAGATGCCAAAAGGTTCGGACTCTTCGTGGGCTGAGAAGCTTTACTCAAAATGTGGAAAATCAAAGCACTTTGAAAAGCCACGATTTGGTGCTACAGCTTTCCTCATTCATCACTTTGCTGATCTCGTGCAATACGAAACTACTGGTTTTCTTGAGAAAAACCGGGACACTGTTATGGAGGAACAAATTAACGTCATGCGTAATAGTCATGTATGCTGATGATCTAATGTTTTATTTTTGTCGTCTCTAAACAACTAGCACTTAATTCATTGATCTTCTTGTAGAACAAGTTATTGAAAAAGTTGTTCTGCGGCGAAGACCCTAAGCTTACAGTACCAAACGTTCGAGTGAAGGTATCAGCACAGAAACCACTGATTAATACACCGAAGCAAAACAAAAAGACGGTAATTACTAACTACACGATTAGCATTATGTAAAACATAGTAATTTCTATGAGAATAAAAATATTCTCTTACGTATTCGCATCTTATGAAACAAATTTTGCGTAGGTTGGCTCGCAATTTCGAGATTCTTTAAACATGCTAATGGCTACCCTCAATGCAACTACACCGCACTACGTGCGCTGTATCAAACCTAACGATACCAAGGAGGCTTTCGAGTACAATCCAGTCAGGGCCGTACAGCAGCTTCGTGCTTGTGGAGTTCTGGAGACTATTAGAATATCCGCTGCTGGATTTCCAAGTCAAAAAACGTATTCAGATTTCTTTCAGAGATTCAGGTGTCTCTGTAAATTTAAAGAAATCCGTAGAGACGATCTCAAGGAAACCTGTCGACGGATTCTTGCTACTTATATTAAGGATGAAGATAAGTTTAAGTTTGGAAAGACGAAAGTTTTATTCCGGGCGGGACAAGTTGCATACTTGGAAAAACTTCGCGGTGAAAAACAACGAGATGCTTGTATAATGATACAGAAAACAGTTCGTGGCTTAATATGTCGCAATAAATATAAGAAGATACGCAAGGCTGTATTGGGTCTTCAAAGACATGCTAGAGGTTATTTAGCCAGACGAAAAGCTCATGCTGTACGTCGGGAACGGGCTGCCATCAAGCTTCAGGCTCGTATCAGAGGATGGCTAAAGAGACAATGGTTCTTAAGAGTAAAGCGAACTGTTCTAGGTCTTCAAATTTATGGTAGGGGAATGATGGCGCGTAAGAGATATCAATTGATGAAAGACAATGCAGCTGCAACTGTCATTCAGAGATTCGCTAGAGGTTACCTTGTGCGAATGGCCTGCAAAAAGAAGTTGGAGAATATAATTATCGTTCAGTCTTGTGTCCGAAGATTCTTAGCTAAGAAAGTATTCAAAAGGTTAAAGGCCGAAGCTCGTAGCGTAGAACATGTCAAGTCTTTGAACAAAGGCTTGGAGAATAAGATCATATCTTTGCAACACAAGATTAACGAACTGGTAAGTCAGATTTTATTCTTTTTAAGCATATAGGTTTTCAATGTTATTTATTAAGTTTATGTTTTCTTAATTTAGGCTAAGGAGAATCAGCACCTCAAGGTCACCCAACATGAGATTCCCGAATTGAAATCAAAATTGGAAGGATTCAAGTCTATGGAGACTGAAAATAAGAAGCTAAATGCACTGTTGATTGAAAAAGAGAAACAGCTTGAAAAAATGCAAGAAGCTCTTCAACGAGAACGAGATGAGAAAATGGATATGCTCCAGGTCAGTTCCTGTTTGGTAGCAGTCGGCAATCCAGATAAGAACAATTTAATTTTTGTTCTGTTTATTTTTGATGAAGGACAAGGAGAGAAGTGCTCGACTAAACGAAGAAGAGAGCAAAAAACTGCGCGAGGAAAATGAAAGGTTACAGAAAGAATTGGCTGCAGCTAACGAGAAGCTCAAGACAAATCTACGCGGCGCAGAAGAGAACCTGAAACATAGATTAGAACAGGAGAAAGATCTATTGCTATTGGATCAGGATCAAGATCGTGGTGCTTACCAGAGGTTGTTGAAAGAATATCACGATCTCGAACAACATGTCGAAGTTCTGGAGCAAAAACTTGCCCTGCAAGTGCCTGGACACTCTCGCTCCCTTAGCAATGCATCCAGCAGCAGTGGCCAGATTGCATCAACGGAACAACTTCCACAAGATGATCAAAATATTGTAAGATAATTATCATCTGAAGGATAATTATATAAGCAACTCAAGGTCGTTCGTAATTAACGGAAAATTTCCTCTTTTTCTTTCTTCTAGGATTTTGGTTATGGTTCTGTAAGATCTACGGCTTCTTCAACGACTCCATACTCCAGAGTGGAAACGATAGATTGGGGACAAGAGCGTTCGGATAGTCCACCAGATGGCAATATCCAGTCTAATAAATCACCATTCGAATCAAATGGTCCAGCCCATGCTCCTGTGGATATTGGACTTGTGTTAAAACTTCAGCAAAAATTAAAAGATGTCCAAAAAGAAAATGGCAGGCTTATCAGAATGGTCGAAGATTTGGAACGTGACAGTCCTGAAGAAGGTTCTAGAACTCAGGATACCTTCAGGGTAAATGTTACTAATTAAATATTTAATTTGTTTGATTAATTATTGACGTAAGCCTTCTAATGTATCAATTTCGAATCAGCTTCAAGAACTCGAAATGGAAAATGCTAAATTAAGGAAGGACTTAGGTTCTCTCAGGAAAACCGTTTCTGAAGCAGATTCGACAACTGCTCAACAAACTCTGATGGGTACGTACCACTGCTCTGGCAATATTTATTTCAAGCAGCTTAATTTTACCAATTTAGATACCATCGTGTAGATTAGATAATATATTGAAACAGTAGTAGAAGCAATCGTGAGGAAGGCGTAGATTCGATGGCGTTATACCATTTATCGCCTGAGTAAGCATAACGTCGACCCAATAAATATTGTACTCGTAGTTTATCATAGTGTTATTATTAACTGTACACATTTTCACTGGACCTACAAGATAATTTTTAATATGCCATCACTTTTTGTGATTGTCAGGTCAATTCGATGCTCTTCAAGAAGAACTTGAAAGGAGACGCGAGGAATGTATTCAATTGCACAGTGTTCTGGCGGATCACACGAGAAGAATGAAGAGCCTCGGTTCTAATTACGGACGTGACGTAGACATCATCAACGAAGATGGCGAGTTGGTTCTGGCATTTGAGGCACAGAAAAAGATAAACAGGTAAATATTCTTTGTTTCATAAAAATTCAAAAGCATCAACGATGTTTCGTTCGAGTCTAATCGTTTCTAATCGTACGTGTTTTGTCATTTGTGCATGCCCTTCGATTTTCAGTAGACTTAAAACAAAACGAAAGTCTTCGATAAGAGAGTGAGTTTATTGGATCCCCTTGATATGCAATCATATTGATGTGATACTTATTAACTATCGCATTGAAATTGCATTAACCACACAGTACAAAACATTCAGATACATTTTAGGAATACTGCTGATATCAACCTGCTTGTTACATTTCGGCGATGTTCCTAAAACTTATCTGAATGATTTCTATTGTATAGGTATCTAGATCAAAGATCATCTTTCTTATGGATCTTTTCTATTTGTTTTTTTTTTTTTAAAGACAACTTGAAGACGAGCTTCAAACGAAGGAGAAGGGTTGGCGAGTACAGAGGGATGAATGGCGCGCTGAAATAGATAGACTTCAGGAGGAGATACAAAGACAACAAAAATTGTTATCTGTCAATTTAAGTAAAGCACCCCAGACTCAGACTGAAGCATACATGCAACATGAGATTACAAGGTTGACGTCCGAGAATTTGGATCTTCAAGAGAAGTTTGATAAGATAGCTGAAGAGTGTAGAAAGTTCAAAAAGCAATGCAAGGTTCTAGCGAAACGTCTCAAGGATGCTGGTTGTAAGTATATTTTTGTAATATTATTTTTGGCCTATCTTTCAGGGAATAATAATACTTCCTGTACAATAATTAAATGTAAGTTTCTTGTTTTAACGCTTTCGAAGATGATGGTGATGAAATTCCAAAGGAGTATAAGGATCGTTCTTACATGATTAAGGGTGCCGGTGAGTGCGCCGTTTCGAGCGATCATCCTTCTCATTCTCCCTTTATTATAATATAATTTTGACAATCAATATCGTACAGCCAATTCAAAATTTCAAGATTTAATTAATAATAACCATCTTTTACAGTCCCAGATAGCGTAGAATCTAGTAATGATTCTGCAATTGTCTCCACTACGACTGCACATTCATCAGCAGAGAGCGGAAGTAATATGCCAGCAGTAAGGAAGAAAGAACGCGACTATGAGGGAATGTTTGAATTTAGAAAGGAGGATATTAAGCTTATAATACAACACCTGGTTATTGGTACATTTCTGGACATTTTTCTCAATTTACATATACAATAATAACAAAGTAACAGGAATATATATATATATACTGATATTTTATACTTGCAGATCTGAAACCACGAGTCGCAGTAACATTACTGCCTGGTCTTCCAGCATATATACTATTTATGTGCATAAGGCACACCGATTGCATAAACGATGATGATAAAGTCAGAACATTACTGACAGGTTATTTAAATGCTGTCAAACGTGTAATTAAGAAACGTGAGGATTTCGATTCAGGCGTTTTGTGGCTGAGCAATACACTCAGATTATTGCACAACATGAAACAATACTCGGGTGACAAACCTTTTCAAATAGAAAACACACCAAGGCAGAACGAGCAATGCCTAAGAAATTTCGATTTGAGCGAATATCGCGTGGTGCTTAGCAACGTGGCGCTGTGGATCTTTAATAATATTGTGACAAATTTAAAAGAACGTATACAGGCTCTCACTGTGCCAGCTTTATTAGAGCACGAAGCCATCTCAGGATTAAATTCCAATAAACCAGGACGTCCGCGTTCTTCATCGATGGGTGAGGAACCTGAATCCACTCAGCAGAAACTAAATAAACTTCTTGATGAGTTAAGTTCAGTGCACAAGATTCTACAGTACCATGGAGTTGATCCAGAAATTGTTACACAGTTGTTTAAGCAATTGTTCTACTTTATGTGCGCAAGCGCTTTGAATAATTTATTGTTGCGGAATGAGCTTTGTCATTGGACTAAGGGAATGCAAATCAGGTATGGATTACCAATACCAAATTAATTACTTTGTCACTGTTAACATAATTTTATAATTCATATTTATTTTAGGTACAATCTAAGTCATTTAGAACAATGGGCTAGAGATCAACGTTTAGAACCAGCTGCGGAAGCACTTCAGCCAATCATACAAGCTGCTCAGCTTCTTCAGGCTCGTAAAAATGATGAAGACGTACATTCTGTTTGTGATATGTGCAACAAACTCACGCCCAATCAAATAGTGAAAATATTAAATCTATACACACCAGCGGATGACTTTGAAACTCGTGTACCAGTTTCTTTTATTAGAAAAGTCCAAGCTAAGTTGGCTGAACGGGGAGAGAATAATGAACAAGTAAGTGAAAGAAACGATTATGTACTATTAAAGTTTATGCATATATGCATATGAATAACAACATGTATTTATCTCATTTTCTCAGCTTCTAATGGATCTGAAGTATTCGTATCCAGTAAGATTTCCATTCAATCCTTCAAATATTCGACTGGAGGATATTGAAGTGCCAGAAGTACTTCACCTTCCGATGCTCAAGAAGGTCTAAGACATACAATAGAGCCAGGGTACGTGTAGGACCTTAACTTAACATAATTAATTTAATCGAATTTGCTTAGCCTATTTATTGAATGATACAAATACCGGATAAATTATAGCCTATGGTAAAGATTATGCATTCTGTCAATATATCATGTTTTATATATATTTTTTTTTACTCAAGTAATTTAAATTTTACAAGACATCGTTCTGTACTTAAATGGAAATAATTAGGAAAAAGCACTTGCGCCATATTTATCAACGACTTCCAGATACAGCATAAATATTATAATAATTACCCTCGGTGGGTGGAAGGAAGATAATATTTAATTGTCTATTATTAGTGTAAAGACAGATGGGAGATTAGAAGATTTTAGAAATGATATTTCGTAAGTTTAGTCTGTGGTAAAAGAAAAATTAGTATAATTAAAACTCATTGGCAAACTTATTGTATAAAATATTAGATGTACGTAGGTGTCATGGCCGATGAAAATGTGGCGCATAAGAATTTGTAGAAATATTGTAGGATATTTTTGTTGCAATAATGTATTATAATTCCGTTTTTAATTGTAGTTTGTGTTAATTTTGCGGCTAATTTTTAATCAATTTCTATCGTTTCCGGTGACGTTTTATGATATCGTCAATCATTATATGTAGAAACGCCGGGTACAAAAAGCATAGACGGAAATCCATTTATAATGTAATAAAATGTAAAAAGGAAAGCGAGCAAGAGATATATATTGCGTTGGAATAGATTGTATATTTTGTGATACGAGATTGAACTGTGGGAATATTTGTCGATTATTTAATTGGTCTGGGGTTGAAACGAGCGATGTAAATGGGCGAGAGAGGTACATATATATATATATACATACATACATATACTGTTACTATATACTATAATCTAAACGTACCGATTGCGTTTTGTGCCATCTTACGAGTAGATCAATGTCGAAAGTTCGTAGTTGAATCTGTCGAACTGTGCATTAGACTTCGTCTTTTAAGAGACTGGGGATTACGAATCGAGTAATCCAGGCCCAGATAGCACAGTATGATCGAAAAAAAATGCAGGTGGCTAAAATTTCGGCATTTTTTTCGCATTTTTTCTATACGTTTGCACAGTGTTGTTGCGTGTGGACACACCTTCCCAGATAATAGTGTCTACAAATTTCTTAGCAACTTTAAACCTGCTTATCAGCAAACTTGCAATAAGGTGCGCCTGTATTTGCCTGTTAAATTGCCTTCGAGTCGATGCAACGTGTAGCTGTAATAACAATGCTGCAAACAGCAGGAAAGTATTGCCGATCGGCGATACTGTAAACATTTGAGGAACAGCAATTGTTTATCCTTTGTCGGCAATGTATCAGAAATGCATTTTCTATTACGCTGCACAGTAACTCATGCTTATATGTGGCATCACATTTGGATAATATAACAGCATTGTTTATTTGTAAAATTGCCGAAATTGTTTTTCTTCGATCATGCTTTGCTATCTAAGCAATTATCTAAAGATTATAAGACCGTAAATAGCAGGATTTTTACAGAGATTTTTCCTCTGAACGTAGTTGAGGCTACGCGAAGATATTAGTAAAGAGGGCCAGCCTTATGGAATTTCGTCCGATGGTTAATAGGCACGGGAGATACGCTGGAACTAACATAGAAATTCGGGAAGGCAGGCATTGAAATTCCATACATTTTCTTTAAGACAGAATATGCGGAGCCTTTATCCCCCCCTCTTTATCAAATTTTTCTCGGTGTTTGAAGGCACATACGGCAGGATTAAAGGCTGAAGCAGATAAGAGTCCATAAGCCATAAGCAGAATGCAGAATCTATAGCGCGTACACTCTTCAAAATCTCGAATTAGCAGTGCGCGTGCGCTATGGATTCTGCATTCTGCTCATGGCTTATGGAATCTTATGTGCTTCGGCCTTAACGATCATTTTGATACTGCTTTTTTTAAAAAAAAAAAACATCAGATTCGAGGATTCGGATGTTGAATTTGACACGGTGAATAACTTTCGGTCGGATGTTTTCTTCAGTCTTTAATTATTTTAACATCAGTTATGTTAAAATGAATTGTAATTTTGCAGAATGTGTCGTTCACTTCGCTCAAGCAAAAATCTTTGTTAAAACTATATTTACGAGGTTCAGTTATGTTTTACTAGCTTGGCAATCCAAGGTTCCCAGTCTTCTTAATTATTCGCATTTCAAACTTAAAAAACGTAGAAGTCATTCGCATGAAATGTAATAGATCAGTAACATTCTATTTCCATTCTTATCAGCCGACTTGATGTGACAAATTTATTTGTTCCTAGAGATATAAATAAAGTATCGTTGATGAAATTCCGAATCCCAATTTACATTGTACATAACATTTTTTTAAACAGGTGGTCGGAAAAGGAATTGGTGTTTGTTGATGGACGATATCAAACAAAAATGAATATAGTATTACAACAGCTTTTATTGTGTATAAATTAATGCTACAATGGTAAAGAGAACGTGTGGCTAAGGAGCATGAGACGTAAAAGTGAAATGTCTCGTGTTTATAATCAAAATTATAAATGCAAATGAAGCAAATGTTAGAGCGAAACGACAGCTTATAATATAATTACTGTCTTATAAAAGAACAATTTATCGATCACCCTCAATTGCAAAAGAGCCGATTATTAAGCAGTATCGCTCGGTGATCGTATGTCATCAATCTTTAAAATCATTTTTACCAGTTGAGTAGCCAACAGGATTTGTTGTTTCTTACTCTTCAATGATTCAATGACATTTTGCGCCTTCATGTCTGCAAGAAACAATTACCTAATGAGTTTCTGGCTATATATTCCTGTAGATATCGAAACCAATAACAAATTTAATACGTACCAGATGTACCGTGATTCATGCAATCAATACCCAAGGCGGGATTGTTCTCTGCAAGTTGACGTGCCTTGACTTCTGCTAAGCTGTCCACCGGAGATAAACCAGCATTCTCAGCAAGAGCCATCGGGATGGCTTCTAGCGCGTCAGAGAAGGCACGGAATGCGTACTGTTCAAGGGAGCTAACTTTGTCTGCGTGTGCAGCGCAAGCCAATGCACAAGATATTTCAGCAGCACCACCTCCGTAGACGATTCTTTCGTCGGTGACCAGATTGCGAACAACGCACAGCGCATCGTGCAATGAACGTTTAGCTTCCTCGATGATCTATATAAAAAAAAATTAGAAGAGAGCATATAATAATTTGTTCCTTTGTTAGGGATTGTTTTTGAGTATGTCAGTTTTTAATAATATTGTTGTACTGATTCTGTTTATGTTCAATCAATTAATTAGGATTAGAACTGTAGTGTACAGATTGTACTGTATTGATTTAGCAAGGTGTCTGGACAGTTGGATACATTGATAAAGGCATCACTGAAATTCTCCTTGCATAAATAAAATTTGAAATAGAAATGAAAGAAAGTAATTGGAGTAATTAAGGGTTATACCATTTTGTTGCCACCGCGGATAAAGATGGTGACTGCACGGGAATTCTTACATTCCTCGATAACTAGCATCCGGTCTTTGGTAGTGCCGAATGTCAATTCCCTGACCACTCCAGCATAGCCGAGTTTGTCTGGAGTTAATTCCTCAAAACGTGGTACAATTCTACCGCCAGTAGCGATGGCAATTAGCTAAATAAACAATGAAATATTGTCAGGATTCTTATCAATGAAAAATGTATCTACTCTTTTTACAATTAATATATACCCTCAGCTCTCATAATCTTTGATCATTGGAACCACTGCAAGGATGGGATATCAAAAACGATCAATTTCCCGAAGTCTCTTATTCCTTCATAAGTCGATTAAACATCAACTTCCGATTGAATTACAAAACTGGAAGAGATTGATCGAATCGATTCTCCTAATCCTTACCTTCCTCTGTTGCGCTTTGTCATCATAGGGTAGAAAATTATCATTTGAGAAATTATATCAAGTTAATAATTACTTCGATTTCCGGTCCTCCGACCCACCTAACGGCGGGCAATTCTTTTTGGAGTAGAAGATGATTTGCCTCGTCGTCAAAACCCCATTGACAAATTGCTAGCGTAGCACCGGCGTCTTTCACTTTCGTTACCATATTAATAAATGTCTCGCGCTCGTATTCACGAAGTGCCTTATAATCTTCTACCGAAGTCACATCAAGCTTATGCTTGGTCTTTGGCTTTGGTGGCTCAAAGGGACAAGTCAGAATAGCAAGTTTGACATTTTCCAATCGCTGTAAAAAAATCAGAATATTGTTAAGTAATAAAATAGTAAAATTATACACAGTGTTGGTGGTTCGATAATAAAAATTGTGTACCCAATGCTCTTAGACATTTACAACTGTATAAGTGCCTCAATAAAGATCATTGACAGTTTAATCTAGCAAGGTGTCTGGTCAGTAAGAGGCATCAGAAGCAACACTGAAATTCTCCTTGCAATTTCTGTGTCAAAAAATATGAAATCTTGTAATTTACCTTAGGCATTTGAGGATGACTGAAGTCTTTATCCACTACAACACCCCGAACAAGCATGGTATCTTCTAGGCGACCTCCAACCTTTCCTTCTACTTTGATGAGTTCAAAATTAACATCCCGCTTTTCCAGATCAGCGACTGCTAATACAGCATTTACAGCAATTTCAGCCATTTGCCTATGACACTTATTTATGCTGAAAATAACATTAAACGCATTTTCTTGTTAATATTCATATAATTATTATTAGTTGGAACCTAATTAAATTTCAAAGAAGTACTTCTTACATCTTAGATCCAAGAGTCGTCATAGCAATCTTAATCAACGGCTCTAAATGATTAGGATTTACTGGAAAACCTTCTGCTATACTGTCAAGCTGCTTTGAAGCACACTGTGCAGCCAACTCAAAACCATCTGCTATCCTAATTGGATGAATGCCTTTATCCAATAATTGTTCCGCTTGCTCCATTAGAGCACCAGCTAATACTACAACACCCGTAGTGCCATCCCCAATTTCATCATCCTGTGATTGTGAAAGCTGTACCATCAACTTAGCAATTTCATGATCAACATCCATGTTTTTCAAAATTGTTGCTCCATCATTGGTAACAGTAATATCGCCATCAGAGCTGACCATTAATTTATCCAAACCTTTTGGACCCAGTGATGTTTTGAGGATGTTGGCAATGCTGCGTGCTGCCAAAATGTGGGACTATAAAAAAACACTCAGTTAAATTTTTTTTAATAAATAATCATTTATACAAAATTATATTGCATATATCCCTTTTATTTTATATAAAGCAAAAATCCTAATTTTTATATGAATACGTATATATAGGTATAAAGGAATGTACATCTCGAGATGAACAAACAGACACCACACATTCCTTTTATGGTCAGAACATGAAATGCTTGTCTCGTGGGTATGCACCCACGCGTGGGTGATTTTAGAAATTTTTTGTACTAAAACATTTAAGTATCCGAAAATAAACCTGTAATTATTTGTTCATTAATATAAAAAACTAATATTAAACTAATTTATTTTTACGAATTATGGTCAAACTTTCAAGATTTCTGAACGGGCATTGCCGTGTCGTGTAAGCCGCCATCATATGACCGCACGTGTTTTAATGAAATACAAAAAAAGTATATATTTCATTACTGAATCTATCATTTATAAATTTATCAGAATATATTAAAAGTAAAATTTTTGTTTTTCAAAGAATGTCCTCAACATTTAGTATGCACACAAATTTGATATATTCGTTCTATAACGTTCAAGAAGCCTCACCTTAATCGCATCATTGCCGGTGAGTCTTTTCTGTTTTTCTTGATCTCGTAGAATAATAAAAGGACGACCGTACTCGTCGAACGCAATAGATCCCGGAAAAGCAGCCATTGCCCTTCTTAGTTAGACAAATTATTTGATAAAGATCAACAAGAGCAGACACAAGTTCACATAGAAAATTCTAAGATACTTATGGATGTGCAGCCATGTTGAACACGATTTCAGTAGACGGAATGGAAAGCATTTGTCATGAAGAATAGCGAAAGTGTCGCCATCTGTTCTCGACCATTCTAAATGGTGTGAACGTAGCCACTAAAGTACGAAACTCTTTCCAATGGCTACGTTTACACGGCGCGCTGTGAGGAATTTTTACGAAAACGTGGTCAAAAATCGAAAAATGAACTTTCGAATGCGAATGCTTAACAATCCGAGGTATTGGTTAAGAACTAATTTCTGCACAAGGTCCTGGTTGTCTCGAATTTTTATTCCTCATAGTCTTTCAGATATTTCAGTTCAAAGTTGACCGTCGTTGGATGCAGTTGTGTGCGTTAAAATCGCTCTGTTATTGAATGTAACTTTGAACATTTATAACTCAACAGTGTAAAGTGATAATCCATTTTAACAAAATGGATACTTTTCCTCAAGGTAAGTAGAAAATTGTACCTACTTTACAATTGAAGAAAAGTATTTGTTGTCCATTTTTATGTATTGTAACGATAATCCTAAAAAGTGCCTTCGTTCAGAAATAAATTTTGACTTTGCGTATACTTTTAGTACAGAGTGCGACGAGAACCGTTTTTTTTTTTAATTGTCGCTTAGAATATCAGCTTTTGAATGGCATATCACACAGAGTGCGCAAAAATGCGACGGGCGTTCCAAAGCATTTTTTGTGAGCGTATGCGTGTTCCGAGAAGACCCCACGCCCTGGCTCTCTGCGTACCAGCTGTATGTTTGGGTCAGGAAAGCAGGGCGCAGCGCGCGAAGCAGGGATCTCACTTACCCGCAGCGGTCTTACAATACGCGAACTCGATCGCTTTGTTTACTCTGACAATAGATTCGAAACATAGATACATATATTTTTTCATGAAAATTCTGATACCTGGTTTAGCAAACGTACAAATTGTTTCTAAGAGATGAAGTGATTTATTTGAAATTTATTATTGTATTGGAAACGCCAAATCCGCATTCTAATTAATTATAACCAAATGCACTAAAGGGTCGCGCACGTCTAATCATAATTCGGATCACTATGCCATTTATATTTTACTAAATACTATTCTTTCTTTGTAAGTTCTGGAACTCCCGTCATCACATTCAAACGGAGGAAGATCTTTTTAATTATGCAGAAGCACTTGGCCGCGGATTTCCAGGAGCAGGTAGACCATCTGAAACACGAGTTATCCAAGGAAAGTAATTGTGCCATTGGAATTCACCAGGATACCAAGAGAAATTTGTCAAGGTTATTTTCCGTAATGCGCACAAAATGGCAAAAGTCAGGAAGGAAAATGAAAAATTTTCTTAATAAGAATCAGGAATGGCTGGAAGTGGATGAAGCCTTTTCTGCTGATTCAAAACTGAATGAAGCAAGTACACGTGGTCGTCCTTTTCTGAATTTTGCTGCATCAAATGAGCGATCGAAACGACGAAAAACGAAAGAACTTCGTGACAGTCATACACCAGAGGAGTTGTGCTATGCAGCGCAAATGAGTCTACGCACTTCCGGAGACTTAGATTCGTCGAAAATAATCCAAGGCGTTATAACACCCACACCCACACCCACATTGTCAATGACAGAACATACTCCGCTATCAACAGATGAAGCTCTTTCGGTTATCATCGAAGCAAACTCATCAGACATCAGTATAATATTATAAGAAAATCGACGAAAGATCATAACTGTCATTTATATCCAAATTACGAAGCAATTAGAAAGGCCAAAGCAGAAAATTGTGCTGATATTAAATTGCAAGACTTGCTGGATCACACATGAATCAGTGCATATGCCTAACTCGGTAAATGCGAACTTAATCTGTAAATGGGGGTGTGACGGAAGTTCCGGCCCAAGCTTATACAAACAGAAATTTTACAATGACAGTAATTCGGACGCAAATATATTCTTGACATCCCTTGTGCCGCTACAACTCACATATTTTGAAAGTGAATCTATCGACTCCGATAATAAGATTTTGTGGAAAAATCTGAGGCCATCTCTTCGCTTTTGCCGGCCTATAAAAATGCAACTCCCGCAGGAAAATACAGAACCTACGAAGGGTGAAATAGAGTATATTGGGAAACAAATATCATCCTTAAAATCATTGAAAATTCGAATTTATTGCAGAGACGTAACTATTAATAATTTAAAAAATGCTGTTGGCTATGATAGATGGAAAAGTCTCCAATGCTGTTACGTCTACAAGTTCTCCACAGAGATGCTATTTATGTGGATGTACTTCAAAAAAATTTAACAGTCTTGACCAAATCCGATCAAGAGAGGTGAAATTCGAAATGTTTACGTCACATGCATGAATAAGATTCTTTGAGTACCTTTTGCGCCTATTTTACAAACTCGATGTGAAAAGTGGCACGCACGATCCGAAGATTACAAAAAGCTGGTTAACGATCGAAAAGCGCTGATTCAAAAATCTCAAATCAGAATTGGAGTTGATAGTGGATCGCTCAAAGCCTGGGTATGGAAGCACCAATAATGGAAATACTGCACGGCGTTTTTTTTAAATCTACGAATTAACATCTATGATAACTGGCGTAGAAGAAGAATTTATAAAATGTTCTTATGTAATTCTACAAGTTATCTGCAGTGGGTACGATATCAACGTGGATAACTTCGAAGAATACGTGTTGGAAACTGCGAAACTGTTCGTGAGCGAATATCCATGGTATTATATGTATGCCAACAAGTGTTCACAAAATATTGATCCATGGACCTTTGATAATAGGTTCGGCTATCTTACCTATTGGACAATTATCGGAGGAGGCTCAAGAAGCTAGAAATAAGGATTTCAAGGAATTTCGAGAAAGATTTTATCGTAAATCATCGCGTGAGAATACCATGCAGGATATTTTGAATTGACTGTTACTGTCATCTGACCCCTTTATAACAAGCTTGAGGAAACTACCTCACAAGAAATCGAACCAGCTGTTACCAGAGGCCATTTCATTACTAGCGAGCCCAAGTATTGCGGATGCAAATGCTTAAACGGATTCAGATTCACGTAATTTATGTAATTTGCAGTAATAAAGACTTTGTTTACCATATTACGAGAGAATAATAATTTTCCCCGAAATTTCCTAACCCATTTTCCATATTTTGAGTCCTGCATTTTGTTTATATAAATATTGATATCAGATTCGTAATCAGCGACCCTAAAAACGTTAGTATACCAAATTCGACAAAATTCGACAAAATTCGGGTAAAACCCTGATTTATGGCCACGTTTTCGTGAAAATTCACCACTGTGCGGCGGTCTTAAACCAATTTAGTTAATACAGATCTAACGGCATTGACCAATGTCAAATATTCCTTACAACTAAAAATGTCTACGATTTGTCTATTCTTTTGAATCAGTATTAACTAAACCGGTTTAAGACCGCCGTGTAAATGTAGACATTGACTATGTGTATTCTTCTTAAATGTTACACGTCACTGGTTCATCCTATTTAAATCCTACATAATGAAATCGTAGTCATTAATAATCAAAAATACAAATTTCTAACATCCTTCTGACTCATTCAGGCAAAAGACAGTGGACATCGAGCAGCAGACAGAGGCTAGCGAATAAGAGAGACAGAGACTAGCCCTCTAATCTAAAAAATGATCAAAAGAAACAATAAATACAATTAATTTCAAATATCAAAACAAATGAATACCTTCGTCTTTCCTAACGGAAATAACCGATATTTCGATTAGTTGAAATTCGATAATAAATTTTATATTCTAATATGATATATTTAACTATCAAAATAATATAACACCACTGAGTAAAGGTAAAGAGAGGGGCAGCCCCTGTATATTCTGTGCCTGAAACGAAATATATTGTGTATCGACCACCTTTAAAATTTTATACTAAATATAGACTATGTTAGCAAATACTTCCAAAAGAGGAATACAGAAGATCAAAGGAAGAAGAAGAACAAGAAGATTTTTATACTGGTTCTAGGGTATCTTCCGTGCTCATTGTGTCCAGTACTTGTCAGACACAAAATCCCATACGTCAGGTCCTCTTTATTATGTTAGTTCTGTTCGGTATGTACGCAGATTTCACATAGCACGAACATCCAAAACATGTCCTCGGACATTTTGCGGATGTTCCTCGAACATCTCCTATACGTATGTGACGATATAAATATAATAATTCCTTTGCTACGTGCGAGTATTTATTCCACATCGAGTTATTATTCATGTACTTTTCAACATTACAATCGTGAACATTACACATATATACTGGAATGAATTATTCGATAGAGGTACTTTTGACTCAAAGCCTAATGGCTTGACTTCCTATGTATATAGTCCATAATGAATCGTACGTATGTATAGATGCACCCTGTATACTATCTATCACCTCGAGTACTTAATTATTAATTAAGTATCACATATAACATTCTTATTAATAATAATTCCCATTACATTTCCGATATATTTTGAGAATGATCTTACGCATCAAGTATTGGTACACGATTGTATGTAGATCTACGTGTCTTCATCTTCGTCTGAAACGTGCAGAAGATATAAAAATTACAATAAAATAAACTAGACAAAATTATCGTTTCACAAAATGATCGATAGGTGGCGGCACCACGTATAAATATAAGATAAACATAAGAAGGTTCCTTCAGACCTAAATAGGCCAAGTTTCATGAAATTCGATTCACAAATTAGATATTCATTAATACATACGTACGATCGATTTTAGATTGGAAGCATATATATAATGTATGTGTATATATATATACGCCTCGAGAAAATATATGAATATTATGGAAATATATAGCTTAAGTATACATATGGATCGAAGATAAAAATATAATTTCAATAGAACATCTCATAGTAATATTCAATATGTCGAGTTTTTCTTTTTTTTCTTTTTTATATTTTTTGTTGTATACTTCCTTCTTTAACGCTTTAGGCATTCGCGTGATATGTTTGACTTTCCCTTATCGAGTTTAGTTTTAATATAGGAAACATCAAGATTTTTTTTTGATATACGATCGACACGTAGAGGTTGCACGGCTACGATCGGAACTTCTATGTGTCTAGGAATTTTTGTTTTCTCTAGTGATTAGTATAATTTTTCTTAAACTTTTCATCAAATAGTTGTACACGCGTCTATACTAATTATTATTTTTAATAACTTTAGTATCCATATTCCCCTCGCGAGGGCTGTTAACCGACGCGGTTTTTTTACTTTTATATAAA
This sequence comes from Calameuta pallipes, assembly GCA_030142375.1. Lineage (NCBI taxonomy): Eukaryota > Metazoa > Arthropoda > Insecta > Hymenoptera > Cephidae > Calameuta > Calameuta pallipes. The sequence goes on from JARQSW010000874.1 coordinate 95,574, forward strand.
CTATATTAAATTCCGAATTCGAGAAGATAAAATACACATAGTCCGCAGTCTCTATACATCAGAGATACGAATATTAGGTCTCTGTGCTCTCATTCTTTTTCCGTGCATCCTCCATTTTGCGATACTAGCGCTTTGTGCATATAGCTTCAAAATAATTTTACTTAATTATCGACAATTTCCTCGAGAGGAACGACGTCACTCTGATATGTGTTGTATTATTCAGTCGCAACAATGAAGAAATGGAAGCCGTGTCGCGTTTCGCATTTTTATCCGTTTTTAGGGCATTTCTTACTTTTTTCATATTTTCTCTCCTTCATTTTTATATATTCTTTACCCAGCGCATAATTTATCTTTACCGCATTCCACGCGCTCCACGGACGGAAGGTAAAGCTTTAAACGTGATTAGGAAAACGTAATCGACGTACATATCTAAGTTCACGACAACTAAGTAGACATTTTCTCCTTTTATGTCGATGCAGTAATAGTAGTCGAACTCGATCGGATTCCATAAAATTCAATTACTTTAAGCAAAGGTTGCTCGCTTAAAGATGCGATTACCTTGATTGGTAATTCGTTTCTCACCGGATGTATACTGTATGATTGATTTTATCTGATCTGTAGCAACGGGTCCAATGCAGACCAGAGGATCCTTGAAGTAGGAACAGACCTGTGTGAGGAGAAATATTAATTACCCTCAATTAACATTAAAATTAGATAATTATCAAGTAAATTACTTTTCATACAATTTCCCATTATAATTTACTAATTTAAAAAAAAAAACATATATAGACATATACATACTTTTCGTGGCACTTGTCGATGACGTCTCTGAAGTTGGCAGCACAATCCCCGACTGATGTCACACTCGCCAGACATGGTGCATTCTTCGCCTGCAAATTATCAGCTAGTTAATGCCCATTGAATGTTATGTATACGGATTATTCATTTTTATATTTTTTTACAGTCTATCCTTACTGTATTGCTTATTAGATGTTACAGGTGGTTGACAGGAGCGTGATTCTCCGCCAGCGACGTCGGCACACATAAGACCAGTTTCACAGTCATTATCTCTTCTGCACAGTTCGCCCTGTTTCAGTCCGTAGGGAAAGATGCAAGTACCAACCACTGAGAAAAATAAATAAATAAAAAAAGATATGTATTTCGATGCGGTAAAATAGTTTTTTTTTGTATCTATATAAAGTTACCTCCATCGACGTTAACGCATACAGAACCTGGACAGCAGTGTTCATTGATTACACATCGTCTACCGTAGCAAGGTTCCTCTGTTTCTTCTTCGGCAGCTTTCCCATAGGCACTTTCATAGCCTCCGGATAATTGTCGCTGAATTAAAAAAAAAAATAAATTATAATACAACAGTGCGATACTAATTTTTAATTATTTATAATAAAATTACCTGTAAATATGGCGACCTGCTCAAGTATCCTCCATGACTCCCATAACCAAGATTAGAAAGCATTTCAGGGCTGAAGCGATTAAATAGACCACCCCATGCATCGGCTTCGTATATGACGCTGGAAAAAGCTACCAGTACAAAGATCGTACCGAAATTTGTCTTCTCCATTTCGAAAAAGTGTTCTTTCTTTTTTACTGTTAACAGGCTCCTGGAAAGGATTCAGAGAGAAAGATAAATTTTATTTTATTTGGACTATTTTCCAGATAATCTTTTCTACACTTACAATACGGTTCACGCCCAAGATGACTTGTATGCCTTATCAGATGTTATTTAAACACAGTTTGCCGATGGACGATGAGTCAGAAAATCCTGCCGACTCAAAAAGTCAAGTCTAAATTCGATTCAACGATGCTCGGGAAGCTATTAAACCTTCTATGGGGTTTGGAAGAGGACTGAGTGCCAGAGGGACCTTCTTCACCGATCTATACTCCTACGCTATTCCGGCTCCCACTGTGCAAGCTCTTTGTTGCACGCATGCGTCAGATTTTTCGCTTTCCGGAAGAAGTTAAATTATTAGCTTTTCTCTCCCCTTCTTTTCTTCCCCTGATTCACACTTTTTTGACCTTTTCGAGGTACCTCAAATATGCATCCTTGTTTTAAAAAATAATGAGCATTTCCGTTAGCTTTCCAATGATAAATAAAAAGTGTAACAAAAAATTCATTACTCGAAAAAACAATATACCTATTGCGAGTAAAATAAAATAAAAAATGTTCTATATTGCTTTAAATGCATGAAATAATAAGAAAGCTTTATTCAGGATATTATGTCAGTATCGGATGAAACTCTCGCATCTCTTCTCTATCCCCTCATTCCTTTATTTCATCCAACTCTCTCTTGCACGTATTGATCCAAAGTGGCTCGCGTTCCTATTGGCTGGCGACCGAAACGTCTCATCATACATGTATATGTACATATTATACATATGTCTACGCGGCGATATTGCACAGTGTATTAACTATATGGTATAACTTATGTACGACCCTAACACCCCATATATGTTATAACCACCTGTCTATCTAAATACCAAAGTACGCTTTAAATAACATAATCCAGCTGAACGCACATGAATGCGTGATTTACTTACGTCAGGCAGTACATACGTGGGCTCGACCAACCCACGTATGAGGGGTTGAGGCTGTGTGAAGGGTCAAGGGTGATTCAATATCGGATCAAGGGAATCAAGCCCATTTTTTAACAAGGGAAAATAAGGAACATAAAACCAGTCTGACTATACTCGTATAAAAATAAGTTTAATTAATAATGGCTAAATAAGAAAAATAAATAAGGCGCTATATATATATAATATCTATAGAGACGTATGCACTTCGTAGGTATATACACGTGTCATAAGGTCATTTATGATAGCGACCTCAGTTAGGTCGTACCCTAAGTGCACTCATAAATGAAATTGTTTCTTGATATCGCTTTTATCAAAACAACGGCATCGTGGCTCGCAATAAATTAGTCTTCTTTTGTACATTTATACAGGAGAGGCTGTATGAACCCTTCATTGAGTTTTCGAGGCAATCACCTCTCATTGATCAGACTCCAGTGATGCTATGGAGCCATGGCTTGAAGAAAGTGGTCTTCATGTAGACACCAGGTAGGTATGGTGCTGCGCATTTTATTCCATGAGAAACGGTACCAACGAGAACCCATCTACCATCAGGACGTTCCATCACCAGTGGTCCACCGCTATCGCCCTTTATGAAAAATAAAAATGACAATGGATGAGTAAGGTCTGGGACTCTGGTCGTAAAGGGAAACTGTCCCTTATAGAGCCCTATTCAGTATCCACAGTTATTCTTATAGTGCTACTTAAATAGAGGATGATATAACAGTAGAAAGTAATACGAGACCTCGCAAGAGTCCTTTTGACCATTGGCGTATCCCGCGCACAGGAAACTGTCAAGAATACGCTTCGGATGTTCAGCGATCTGGAACATTTCCTGACAGACCGAATTCTCCATTATAGGTACTTGGACCTCTTGAAGAACCGACGGTACGGCACCCTCTTAAAAAGAAAATTATTATTATTATTTATTTTTATAGTTAAATTTATACGAAGGGGAGGAAGGAATATTAGGAATTTTTTAAATATTTACTTACTGTATTTCAAACGTCCCCAGCCTGTTACTGTCGCCATCCTTCCAGTGAAATCTGCATCGTCATCTGGCATACAAATTGGCACGATGTGCGTGTCGAATTGAATTGGAGTTTCCAATTCCAAAAGTGCCAGGTCGTTCTCAAATGTTGCCGGATCGTAACCCCTGTTAACTATAACCCGGCGTACGTTACGGGAAACGCTACGTTTCGGTTCTAACTCGCCGGATATGTCGAATTCGCCGAAAACAGCAACCAGAGAGGCTAAAAATCTGAAAGAAAAAAAAAAAACATGTTATCTACCATATAAATTTATCTATGTGACAATTAAATAAATAAATAATAATATCTCATAATGCTTACCCTGGCTGACAATGCGCTGCAGTAACGACATACTTATTAGTGATAAGAACACCGCCACATTTATTCTTTGTGAAGAGTCCGAGCCACGTAGCTTCGCGTACTAATACCTGCCAAGGCCATTCGCCGAATCTAGCACGTTTTCCACCAACGACCCTTCCAGACTTGAGTTGCGGTCTTATACCACATTCTGAAGAAAATCAAAAAACATCAAGCTCTTCTTCTTCGCTATCTCCGCCAGTTATCGCGAAGATAGACTGTCTTCACCCACCTTTTTTAAAATCCGATGTAAAAGTAGATTTTTCAGTTGTGGTAGAAAGGATGACGGAGGTAGAAGGTACTTCCTCTTCTTCGGTATCTTCAATCGCAGCTGCAGTGGGAACTGTAGGTTTCCTTGTAGGTTTTGTTCTTCTGGTAGTAGTCTGAGGTCTTTTCGTAGTTAAACTATTAGGTGTAGTTGGTCTAGGTCTCGTGGTCGGAGGTTTTCCTGGACGTCCTGGTCTATCACCAGAAACAGGTCTGACCGTGGTACTAGAGAGTCGGGTCGGTGGTCTCCTGGTGGTTACTGGTCTCTTGGTAGTGACCTGAGAGGGTTTACTTGTTTGAGTTGGTCTCCGAACTGGTTTCCTGGTTGTAATAACAGCAGGACTGCTGGTCGTAGGCCTCCTCGTGACTGTCGGCGCGCTTGTTGGGGCTAACGAAGTGTTTCTCTTGTTGTACACGACATCCTTGAGGTTGTCGAAGTTTTCTTGAAGAGACTCGACGATCTTATTGACAAATACATCTACTTTGTTGGTCAAGACATCGTCCTCGACGAATGCCGGTGTCGGTATTTCGTTCTCGCTTACTAGTTCGATGTCAGGATAACCAGTATTATTAAAAGTCTCCACCAGGGTAGGTTTTTCTTGCTGAGATGCTGATACTGAGAAATTGAGATTGGGATTCCTTACTGGTGGGAAATTTATAAGATCATTAGGTGCTGCTGTCTCTTCCTCGCACGGAGATGGGCTGGTCATGGCAATAATGCTATCGGCTGCTAAAGGATCCTTTAAGATGATTGTGTTATCCGAATTTGTGTTATCTTGAGGCCAACTGAAATTTGGATTTGATGGCTTCAGATGAAAGCTGGGCTTGTCCGACCAACTTGATAAAGTTGTCCACATGGTTGTTGGTCTTTTGGTAACACTGTTGGGATTCTTTGTAGTTACTAACTCGTAGTCTGTATCGTCATTAGTTATTATAGCTCCTGGAGTGACTTGATTCTGCGATACCGAGGGCTTACTACTAGTACTGTCCTTTAGGTTGACACTGATGTAACTAGTAGATACCACATGATTGTTATTACTTGCTGCATTACTTGTAGAGATGAATGTACTGATGTTATGAGTTATCGTTGTGGATCCACTTGGTTTCTTTGTAACTCCAGGTTTGGTTGACCCAGCAGGTCGTCTTGTTGATGTTTTTTGGGTCGTTGCTGTTGTAAATTCAGTTCCCAATGGTCCAAGTACTATAACGGTTGGTGCTGGTGGATTGGTAGATGGTCTGGTTGAGTATGATAAACTACTGGTGTCAAAGGTATCTTGAGTACCCGATGGTCTAGAAGAATATGTGTTTGGGAACGGGACTTGAGAATTACTTGAACTTCCGGTAGCTTCGGTGGACACTGTTTCATAATTATAATAAGTCGCCTGTCCTGGCTTGAAGAAAGTATATGGAAATTCAGTAGTTGTCGTTAATGGTCTTGTAGACGGTCTAGCAGAAGGTCTACTTGAAGGCCTTAATGAGGACAGCTTAATTATAGAAGGTTTAGAAGTTTCATCAACACTTATCCAAGTATGAATCGGACTATTGTTCTGAGATATAACTTGAGTATCAGAGATAGAATTAGTATCATTCAAAATAGATATTATGTGATTAATTGAAATTTCTTCGTGATCTAATACATCATCCTTCTTATTTCCAGACTGGGCATCATATGTAATAGTAGGTACTCTAATCAACTCTTCCTTTTTATCAACGATAGTAGACATAGGCGTAGTAGATTCTGTCCTGAGTGTCGAAGAGCCAGAACTAACTCTTAAGTTTCCTGTACTTGCCGTGAAGACCGGTTTCGTAGTAACAGAAGTTTTCTGATTGGAAGTAATTGCCATTGAACTCGTTGACTTCTGAGTGGTTGCCGGCGGCTTCTCGGTGCCCGAGATCTTTTGAGTAACACTGGGTAACCAGGTACTAGCTGTGATTTTGTGAACGGGAGCTTGATTTTTCTCTCCAGTAGTTCCTTGGGTCATCGATGAACTGGAGATTATCTGCGAGGAATCATTTTGATTTTGAACTGGTTTCTTCTCGTGAGTACCAGCACCCCCGTCGATATTAGGTTTAAAAAGTTCATCAGGATTATGAGTCTCATTAAGAGTGGCACCATATTCATTGAGAAGAATAGTGTCCGCGGTGCTATGATTATTGTGACTCAAGCCCTGAGAAAAAAGTGCAGGAAGTTGATCAACAGGGTCAGCAATCTGTAGAACTTGATCTGGACTAAGAAGAGTAGTGACTGGATTGATTGCTGAAGTGTCTTGATGGTCTTGAATATCATTATTAGAGTCGGAGTGCGTTAATAATCCTGGAAGCCTAAGATCATCCAGGATTCCTTGCTGATTTAAAAGTACTGGGAAATCCTGTTCCAAATGGCTGAAATCAACCTGAGACGGAACTTGCGGCTTCGCTGCATTTTCATCGGTATCCGTGTAATGGTCAGGATGGTGAGGTGGCACGATAGTTGAAGATGAAGTCTTGGTATTCGAAGCTGTCTTAGTACCACTAGTAGAACCGGAAGTATCCATTCCAACAGGTGTTCCATCAGGATTCAATAAAATCGGTATGTCCGGTACATGATCAATCTCATGAAGATTCAACAAATCTTCCGTACTTGGTCCTTTATCCATCGTCTCTTCGTTAGCTTGTTTAATTGGCAATTGACAGCAAGCACCAAATAAAAATCCATCCATACAAGCACCAACAACTTCACCGTTGCGTCTGGAGCACTCATAATTGAACATACATACAGCTGGCTGATCTGACTTGATCGTGGAAGGGTTTGTAGGTTGGCACACCTTAGGAACTATCCGGTATCCACCAAAAAGTTTTCTACCTATAACATAACATAACAGTGGCTCCATAAGAATCCATAACGTTTAGATTGTTATTATACATGAAAGCGCATGCGTGGACGATCAAAAACATATCTCAACAAGATCACCGAACACGGAAGTTGCCAACGGTCAGTTTCTACAGGACATTTAATTTCTTTTCATACACTTTAGAATACAGAAGGTTCGTTTAAAAAAATTCTCACACGCCGCCAACAAACTTGATATCGAATTTGAAAAGCAATCGTATTTCGTATTCAGGTTGGAAGCGGAAAGTCTCGTGTACTCCCTGTCTCCTCAAAGACTTATGAGACGGATGGCTCATTGTTATTCAATTCGCGGATCGATGAATTACGATCAAGAGAAACCTGTCCTCTGTCTGGGGCAGTCGACGCGGTCGGCGGCTATGCCAGGCGTCGGCAGTGAGGCAGTCGCCAGGAAAACGAGATTCTCTGGGCTGGGAAAGATTTTTCATTGGAGTTCAACCGGCAATGAGGCAACGAATAAAAACCTCAATCCGTTAAATGTGCAACTAGTTTCAAAACACGCGCGTCAGTCGGTTGTATGTCATATTCTTGTGTATGTACGCACATGTATATTTATATAGATTCTATCTGGGGCCAGACTTCATAAAGTGGCACTCATCCATGTAAGCTAACAATGTTATTTGTAAAGAAAAACTAAACTTTAGGAATTCTAGCATTGGAGTTCTAGCCTATCTTAACTCAATGTAGCCATTGCCAAGCCCACCATAGCTCCAAGTTCCTAATATTGAAACTTTTTTTTTGAAAATTTGATACGAATGACCCCTTTATGGCCCCAAAAACATTCCTTACACCAGGAGTTATTTCAGGCTCGTCCTGATAAGTACCAATGCGTACCAAATAATGTTTTTAAAAACTCGTCTTTATTTATACGTATATATTTAAAGGTGCGGTATTCAAAAGTATTACACTGATTGAAGTTAAATCTTATTTCCCTGATAAAACCACCTGCACATAGCGCAATACTTCTAAATCACCCTGTATAATACATGCAGATATTAATATACCTAAAGATTACTTTGGCGATTATTATCAATGCGGCAGTAGCTGCTTCGATCGATTACGATTGCTTACTTTGATGACAATCACACAAGCTTCTTTTTATGTATACTAATTATAAAGGTACCATTCACATCGATTTTTTCAAAATTTCTCCAACGTTAGGTACTCGGTAACTGTAAAAGGTTCGTTTAGTCTTTTGTCCTTCTTTTTGCTTAGAAGTCCAATGCCGGATTTAATTTTTTTAAACTTTATAGTATTTTGTTACTAAAGTTTTCAGTTTTTATATATATATTCTGACAAGCATGTAGGTTTTACGTGCGTCCCTGAGACTGTGTGCAAATTCCCAATACAATGACCTACTCTATGGAATCGTCTCCATGTGCCTCCTCCTAGACTTTATGGATACACGTACTATATGCGTATGCGTACAGTACCTACCGAATGCCCCTGCATACACTACAAATACCGTTGGCGAAATCGTGTCACCGTTTAAAAATGGTCTCACGAGGTGAAATTAATTTATCGATTAGTCATTGAGGTAATGTGGCCCTGAACCTGGTGTATACTTTCTTTTATGCAACGTCAGCTGTAAACTTTTATTATTATTATTATTGTTATTATTATTATTATACATCGATTACACGAGGGATTCCCCGGACGGAAATTTTGTATGGACCCTAATTAGTATAGCATGATTGATTAATTTCTGATGAATTGGCAGAAATTGATGTCGTTATTACCCCTACTGTGTGGTAGATAAGAAACCGTGTAAGCATATGTGCTGGCCAAAAACATCAGCAGCAGGCAGATACTTTTCCTGGGAGCCATCTGTAAAAAAAATAATTATTTGTAAAGAAATAATTAGCAAACGAGCATATAGGGAAAACTTTATGAAATATAATTAAATACTTTATATATGACTCTACAATGCAGTATTTTTATTGCAATTATACTGAAAGACACGATAGAAGCAAAATCTCAGCATTGCACGATATTGTCATTAATTAAGATCGTGGTAATGAGATATAGGTTTAAAATACATGTATTACGTGATATATGTATGCAGAATACAGGTCATTTATTTTTATATCTTTTTTTAATTCTGGAAATGCATTTTAGATAGAAGAATGCGCATTTAATAATCGCACATGTAATCATTATTACAGAATATAATGTGGTAGAATAGCTATTATAATTTTTATAGTAAACCCATTTATTGAGTAGAATCAATCCTGAAAATCCATATTGCGTGTATCGATACTCGCGTGCATTCTCGTATATATATCAGATATGTATAAAATCCCGTTATTTGCCAGTCGTATGTATATATATGTACACACGCATATATGCCATGACATATATGAAGGATGCTAAACGGTTGTGAGATCGAGACAGAGAAACGCTGGAAAATAAATGAAAAGGGATAGGAATTCAAAAAATTGAAGAAAGAAGAAAAAATAGGAGAAAATACAAAAAAACAATTGTAAGACCAGAAATGAATATATGGATAAGTAAAAAAAAAAGAGAGTCAGTGGTGAATGATTGAAGGTTGACTAAGAGAAACGATGTTGTACCAGTTCAATAATCCTGCTTCTACTAGAAATACAGGTAACCCAGTTACCAATTGTCCATTTTACACATTATTATTCCTCTGCGTGTCTTTCACCAGGACGTCAAAACCAGCTGAATAAATTTCGACTACCGGATATACGAATTTCTATAGAGCCTCGTGAAATAGTTAACTTCCTGTTATAGAGATTTTTCGAGGTACCTATGACCTGGTTATCGCGAACGTTCGCCTCATTCTTCGCTTATGGTTCCTGTCGCCCTGTTGCCACGTTCGATAAATTTCTGTGAACTTTAGTTCATGAATTCTCGTATTTATATTTCGTATCAACCAGCTAAATATAGATACATGTATACGAGCCAATGAAATTGAATAAATCTTAGGAAACGCATGTGAACTTCCTTGTGCGTGCATCAATATTTATTTACCCCAAAGAACGTGTGAACACTCATTTTACACGCCTACGTATTTCTGAGAATCTATTCACACCGTAGTGCCGGGAAATTTGAATTTCACCTTTCACCCTTAGTTGGATAATCCGTATGTTTAAACATACCCATTAAGCTAATTGTTAGACAGCACTTATATTCCACTGAAATAAAGAGCCTGAACGTAATATGCAGCTATATATGCTTCTTTTGTAGTATATTTATCATACATATATTTACATATGTGTACATATATATATATATATATACAGTGAGAAACACTTTCCTTGAAACAGTTTCGTTTCGCCTGTAATGTTCTCTAGTTTCAAACGTCAAGACTATTACAATACGGTCATCGATTCCAGCTGAGCGATATATATATATATGTATAATACTGAATAAACAAAGAATTAGATCAGTATTAACGTAGTGAAATACAAGTCAAATAAAAGTAAATAAAAACTGCGAAGAGTCTAACTAAAATAAGACGTCGATCATGCAGCCAGTGCGAACTGGAGGTTCCGTTATAACCGAGCGACTCTCGTATTACATATCTTGAGACTCTTCAAGCTTTTGCTTTTCCATTCTTCTTCAAGAGCATATACGTAACAGCGTGAGATACGCGTGTATACGTTTATAATGGTATACATATATGGTATTTACTAAGTCACTAACCACCTGATCAGATGAGGGAGCTCCTTCCTGGAGCTAACGCAATCGGGTAACTGTTTGACTCTTTTTAGTGACTCCGTGAGAGACCTGTTATCTTCGAGACGATGGAAAGAGATAAAATAGGTTTAAGAAATTGTAGGGACAAGCAAAATTTGAGATAATTCATATATCGCTAAAAGATGGTACGGCAATTACGAGTATGGCCTTTGGCAAACTTTCGCCCTGAATTCCTAACGATACAGCGTCATGTTTCTCGAGGAATCCAGTTTTAAAAATTCTTACTGGAACCTTTTTACTTATCTTTTTCGTACAGCACTTCGTCTACCTTTGAGATAACGCCGGGAAAGTATCTCACCACTTTTCGTTCTTCCTGAATTATTGAATCGTTACATAAATTCTTATGTGTTTCTGAACATTGGGTCTTAAAGATTTGACTAACGATATATACCACACATACACCAAATATCGAAGATGTACATTGGAGAAAGCTTAGTTCGGTCGTCTAGATTATCGTATCTGGGTGACCCGATTGCTCCGTCTCGGAATTACTTCCTCGTCATGGTGAACTCAAAAAAACTAAATTACCTTCTTCAACTGACTTCTCGATTGAATTTTATGCCTATATTAATTTTTTTCTCATACAATCTTCTGGATCTCCATTACTTAAGTACTCCATTTTTTTATCGATCCTGGTACACGTACTCCTTTAGGCTCTTTTACTGTAATATCACAAACCGTAAAGGAATATAACACTATCAGGTCATCCGATAAGTAATGCGATATTTTTTAACAGAGCACAAATAGCTGAAACTAACATTACCGATAAGATGTCCTGATAGTAACCAATTCCATTTATTCAAAAAAAAAGCTTGTCTCAAAACGTCACGGTTCTAACCTTTAATCGTACAAGTTGAAGAAGTGAAGTCGGCGCGTTAACTATACGAATTAACGAGTCCATTGGAACGGTGGCAAAGCTGATGCGCGTCGTCAACCGTTACGAAGGCTTAACATAGTCATCGCATACCTAAGTTATATATATATATATATATGAATTTTCCTTAGATATTTAGTATCTTCCTTTGAAATAGAACCGAGGAAAACACATGCGTAGAGGTGAATAAGAGAATGCAGATGATGAAAGATGATTTTAACGAAATAAATTATCTATGTCAGATAAGAGTAATGATGGTGGTATATAAAAATTTTTTTGTACTCTATATACCTATATGTATATACATTTATACATATATAGATATATATACATATATGTTCAGTTGCAAGCGATCTACTATCATCACGGATATTAGAAATGAAACTCATAGAAATCTACGACGCATGATGATAAAAATATTATAAGGAGGCAGCGGAGCGTACAAAATGGTCACCCATACTCAAACGCCTCGTTTACTCTGGGCCAAAGGCACCAACTCAGCTTTCTCCAGATTTCATGGCGAGATTACCTTCCGCATGATCGTGACCGATTCTCGATCACGCCCTGGTTCCGGTATAATGTGTTATAATGCATGTATATCTAGAGCCACGCGAAATCACTTATACAGCGATCGCGAGATTGCAGTAGGAAGTAATGCATCATGAAGTAGGTATTACGATCTCGGTGTAATTAGATTGAGACTCGTTATAAAAAGATAGATGGATAAGGTGTATAATAATTGGTATGTGATCAAATTTATAATATCTTACCGTGACAGGTGTTTCTTCTATATATATATATATATATATTTTTTCACAATCAAAAACCGTGCATCACGTATGACTATTTATTTTCATTAACAGTCAGTCCTCTGATTCTTTATTAAGATCCTCGAGGTATTGAGCGGTACTTTTGAAATCACCAGGTAGAAGTCTTCAATAAATAACACTATTGATCCGACAATGCACAACGTACAGAAAATATAATATTATTATTAATATTAAATCAATCGTCACGTGCAACTGTTGTTTATATTCAATATCACAAGCTCGTTCTTCACACTTTATTTCGTTTTTTTAATTTTTCCGTGATTATCTTCCGGATGATCGGATCAATGGTATATCGAACACGACTATGGATATTTATCGATAGGACATTAACCGATATACCTGTAAGTCTCGTATCCTACAGGATAAACTAGGAGTCCTCGTGCGCCATCGACCGATCACTAACTATCTACTATTCATCCATCCGGCTGGTTAAGTGGATGGTACCTGTCTGGCAGAGTACTCGTGGTATGGGATGGCATGTGCTGGAATTGCATGGTAAAGTCATAAGAGTCTGTTACAGTAGAGGTGGTCATGGTACCTGGTGGTGGCGGTCACAGGAACAGTGGTAGTGGAGACGAAGCCAAAAGGTGGTGGGTGCTGGAAAAAGAAAGAAGGGATGAGTCCTTACGGATCGGCAACGAGTAAAAGAATGAACGGTATAGTATATAGAGTGAGGGAAGAGCTAAAGAGAAAGAATTAAGAAAGAGGAGTTTGCGGGCGAGGTGAAGAGGGGGGAAGCAGGAGTAGCGTCATGGCGAAGGGTCAGGAGGAGTAAGGAGTGGAGAAAGCAAAGTGGGTCAGTGGCCAGGTCACGTGGAAGAAGGGGCCCAGCATTCACGATAGCGACACACTGTCCTACTGAAGGGGGTCCGTTCATTGAGTCGCCATCTTCCACATAGTACATAGATTGAGTAGCATTGGATCCCTTGTGGAAGATTGAAAATCTAATCTCGGTCCTTAGATTAATTTTAGGTTATGTTAGGAACGATTATAGTTAGAAGTACATAACTGTAAAGTGAATTGGAACAGTGTCGTTGTCGCACACGAATGAACGCGACTTCGTAAGGGGCCTTGAGTGGAAACCTGCTCGTCAATCGAAGACAGGTTTCACGGGAAGGATATATTTGCATTCGATATTTCAATGGGGATAATGCGACCGGACCGAGTTTCACCTCGTTGTGGAGTCCTGACAGGAACTGAACCTCTTTACCTTCTGCATTACCCCATTCTCGTCATCGTATTCTCGTGACTAGCCAGGTTATTCTATGTCAGGTTAGGTACCCGGGCGTGGGTCGTTCCTAGCCGAAAGTTCAACCTAGGTATGCTTTAATCAATAACGGTCTTTATTCGAACATCATATCTCTTTTTGCCCATCCTTGCACTGAATGGGAAATCCTGTGCCGATCCTATGCTATGACGATAGTCTGAATACTTTGATTAAATTAGTATGAATTATATATAGAGTTAATAGCAAATTAGCAATCGGCTATATATACTGTAAAAAAGTGGATCCATAAACTTGGGTAATAAGAATTTTGGTAGGTCCTATATAAAAAAAACCCTCGCCTGAAGCTATTAGTACACTACGGCAATCAGTAACGGAGCCAATGCCCCGGAGCTCTAGGATGATCGAACAGAACCAGATATTTTCTAAAGGTGTCTCAGCCAGGGAAGCGTTAATTGGGTTCCTGGGAGGAGTTTTCCTAGCATCTTCGATCGGTACTGAATACGAATGCTGGTCGGTGTCTTTTGCACTCTTTCTTTGTTACCCCTGTGTACTTACATATCCCTCATTTCTTGTTCTCTCTCTTTCTCTCTCTCTCTCTCTCTCGTTCTCTTTCTCTCTCTTGGCTGCCTACCTAGTGCAAAGCAACAACCAACAACCCGCTTGTAGGTAACTGGGTCAAATTTGCACAATTTCCATCGAACCTGGATAATCGGACGTTTTTCTCCAATCATTTTTCGTACCAGCACCAGATATTTCCATGAAGTAGGGACTTTCCCGATTTATAGATACGAATACCGACCAGAGTGCACATTCTCTGATATTTAAAAAAACTGGGTGATTTCACATAGCATTGTAAGGAGCTTCATTTATTTTCGATAGAGATTTTCAATGGGTGCGTCTCGAATCCTTAAGATAATGCACTACCATTATCGAAGGACTGTTACGGGCATCTATTTCCATCAATATCGTCTTGCACTCCCTCAAGCGAGTTAGATGATGGTGCGATCCTAATTGAAATCTCTTGAGAAAATAGGTAAAAACTCTGTCTTCGCATCCCGTAAACCATAATCCTGTAATTTTCCAGATACAAGAAGAAGCCATTTCTGTTCCTGGGGGATGAAGTCTGCACCATTTCAGTTTGACCCCAGATCGCTACGTCGAAGTAGGTCAAATCGTGAGCCACTTGCCATAGACATTCTACGACAATAGACTGATCTTTCTATAATATCATTTTAAGTAACGCTAATACACGTTTACAGATTACTTGATACCTAATATAGACAGTGAATGTCCCATCAGGATCTATCATGCATTAACCTGTGTCTGTCAAATCTAAAAATATGATCCGCGTCATGAAATATATGATACACAATTGTCATATGACCTAGAGACGTGACTCTATCAAATTTCACCGAAAGGTGGATGAAACTTCCGTGATCTTAGTCAGTACCAGGAAAGAGTAACAGGCTCGCTTAATATCCCATATAGTGGGGAAGCATATCGAAGGCCAGTTTCCGACCCTGACCGTGACTACCATAAAACTAGGTCAGGTACACTGCCATTGCATTAATACCTATCCCGACCATGATCGTAGCATACTCAGTAACATTATGATCCTTTCATGATATTTCTACTGAACATGATAATCATATATCGTACTTCACAATGTAAACGAAGGACTTAGAAGCATTAGTGTATACGGGGCGCCATTCGCTATAGTATCTGCAAGTATCATTCTCAAATAATGGATAGTAAATTACAAATAAATTCTCTGCTTGCACGTGCAGCGATTTCATAAGGAAAAGACGGAGGTAGGTTGGCTTTCTCCAAAGCCACTTAACCCGGTCCAGTAACATTCATCCATAGACTTGTCACGCCTGCGACATCTAGGACTGCGTGGGAAAAATAGTAAATCTATGGAAAAGAACGTTTGGATCTGACTGTATCTTATTGGCGAATGGGTTCCCTTGTTACTGCATACGTATAGTATAGCTATATACGCATGCGCACAGGATACATCTATTCCAGCGTCTATCAACGTTCTATCGAGTCTGGAGAAGAGTTATTACTCGTTAAAAGGTTACAAGGTTAGATTCCTCCTTATGCTTCCTTCTTCACCTTATCCTCGAGCTTCTCCTTTTCTCTCTCCATTATTTTCATCCACTGTAAACTCTACGCCTCCTCGGCTGGAAATAATAGACGACGTCAACAAGCACGGTTCCTGTGTTTTATTTCCAAAGGAAAATTGAGCCGCTTACTGTTTCATGTAAAGTAAGTAAATGGCGCCTGTTTTGTACACTGCGAGAGTTTATAGGAATGTGCTATATTTCGGTGCTTCGAATGACAATCGGGTGATGTTATCTGTGCACTATTAATCAGAATGCAAAAACGTCCTGACTTTTCTAGGACAGTCACCATTCTTTTTACATCTACTCTCGGCTTCGTTCTGTCCTTATTTTTCTCATGAGAAAAGTAAAAACGCTGTGGCCTCATTTTACTAGAGAACCTCTTCCTACCACCTCACGAGGACTAATAGATGAGTTAAGCAAATTAACTGCGCACACGTTAATGCCAAATATTATAATGTACCAAATTACACTTCCTGGATATTTTTATGTTTTACTTTTATTCCAAGTAGTTAGAGAGGAGAGAACATCTACTGATAGCTTATATTAGAAGTGCTTTGAGCTTATGTAAATATTGATAAAGAAATAAAAGATGCTTACTGCACTCGTAGAAGAGTGAGGAAGAAAAATGAAAAATTTAATTACAAGTGACCAATAATCTTCGACACTCGAGAAATCTTCTGCAAATATTAACAAAGTGCGTTAACCACTTCCGGTACTGATCGTAAATCGAAGGACAAAGGATTTTTCCTCTCGACAGTATCTGTCAAGTGGAAAAATATAAAGATTACCAACTTAATTTTTTTAATCCGTGCGATCTTTTTTTTATAATGAGGGATAATACAATTCACAGCAAACCAGATAACAAATAGGGACTTTGGGTATTTACAGGCTTGAAGTATTTCAATGTGGAACACACAAAAAATATTGTCACGAGATCCCATTTCGTACCATCTTAATGAAAATAAATTACGCATACGTATTTTGAGTTTATGATACGTACACACACTCATACTTGCATACACACTTTCATATATATATTTTATAAGTCTATCATTTTATCTATTTATATATATATATATTTATATAAATTAATTTAAATAGAGATTTTAGAGATTTCTTATATACGCAGTATATATCGTCAGTTCATCTTTGCTTGAGAATCGGCAATGCCAGTTTCAAGTAACCACGAAGCGATCCTTTTCTTTTTTTTTCCTTTCTGTATTGAACTTTTGAAAAAGCCATTACCAGGCGTACCAATAGAGTATCGAGTTGAGATCAATGTGAGTGGTTTGTAATCTTTTCGATCTACTCGGCGGTAATGGCACCGACAGCAATGCAATTTCTTATATTGCGCAATGCGCCGCCATTTGTCCTATAGCGCCTAGTACGCCCTTTCCAATTGTCCGTGAATAAATAAACGTATAAATATTAATGGCGCTATTCATTCTAATCGATATTGATTTTCATCGCGCGCTTCTATCTACATACGCATTTAAAAAAAAAGCATCTCGTTATCACCGGTTTCCGATTTCCATAAGGGTTTCTCTTTTGTCTTTGCCGATCTAATCGGTCAGTCCTACTACGAGATATTACCGATTGGTCCTTGAATAAGTTACCTTTAATTCTTGCTCAAGGATCATTAATAATTGCAGTATTATAATTTGTGATAATTTCACCTGTCAACTTCATGATCGCAGGAAGGAAGCGTAATTCATTTACTTGACGTATTACGAGACCTGCTACGACTCGATTATCTTGTCAGTATTAATTTTACGAGTATCCGCAAAGCATTAAAGCCGAACAGATTGAATTAACCTCGAATTCGTCGTTAAATTTTAAAATTGTAAAATTTGGTTAATCCATTCTCGAAATTCTGAAATTCGTGTATAAACGCCTGGTTGGTTAGGTTCGGCACAGCCGATACCCCAACTGATAACACCTGCAAGTATCCATCGTTTATCTCTTGGTCTTTGGATAACCATAGGACCACCACTGTCTCCCTAAAACAAGAAAGATTGGCACATGAATAATAAAATTGTTTTTCTTTCAGTGTTTTCTTTTTAGTGTTATCACGTATGCAGAAAATTATGAGTTTACCTCGCACGAATCGAAACCACCTTTTCTCCATCCAGCACAAATGAATATATTAGGTATATGCTCGATATACCCTGCATTCCTGTACATGGCCTCGCATACGGTATTATTAATGACGGGTACAGAAACTTCCTGCATTACCGACGGCAGTGGGCCATCTGAAATTAATGAAAATAGCGTTGAGCCAATCTTTAAGTGCCACTTCGATTGGATAAATTTTCTTGGACCGAATATAAAGTGTAGCCACTTGCGAATAGAGCTCTGCGCAAAATCAGGTTTTTTGACTCTATGAAAAATTTGTCCAATCGAAAATGCTCTAGGACAATAATCCTTATGATACATAATGCTAAATTATAAAGCTTCAGCATTCTTCTACGCAATATAGTAATATCAATCACCTTCGTATAATCTTCCCCATCCAGTGACGTAAGCTGTCAGTCCTACGTAATTATCATCGTCATCCGGTAGGCATATAGGAAGTGCGTTTGGTTGGAATGGCTCGAGTGGTTCGTAAAATCGTAAAAGGGCTAAATCGTATTCAAATGTTCGCGCGTCAAATTGCGGATGACTAGCAACTATTTGAACTCTTCTTTCTTGATAGCCATATGGTTCGTCCTCATTTGCGAGGTCGTGCTCGCCAATTCTCAAAAGGAGATCACTTGGTGGTACACTATAATATTAATAATTTTGTATTATTTTTTAATCAGTGTAAACACTGTATACGTAGGACATAGAACAAGAAAAAGTAATTTAAAAAGGAAAAAAATTTGTATAAACTTACTTTTCAACACAGTGAGCAGCTGTTATTGCCCAATTTTGATTAAGAAGAGCAGCACCACATTTATGAAGATAGGTAGACGTTCTCCATTGTCTTAAAGATATCTAAAAATACAATATAGGCATTACTCTCGTATGCTATTGAGAATTATGAATATGTCAAATTAACGAGACACGATTATTAGTCACAAAATTATCATAATTATAATCTCCGTCTACGATAATTTGATAAAATTGTGACCAGTTCTAATTCAAATGTATCAGTTGGATTAAAAAATAATAGTAAACGTGTTAACCATCGCAGCATCTATCGATAAGAAACTGTTTTACGTAATATATTGTAAGAGTTAGCAGACAATGGCTATTTGAACGGACGATGACCGTCATTTTTATATCTACCTGCCAGGGCCATTTCCCAAATGAGCTCCTTTCCCCACCGACGATCCTCGATTCCGGAAATAATCGTCTTCCACAAACTGCAAGGATAAGAATCGTCGAATTTATACTCTTTACGATATTCAGATTCGCTAGTGCCGCCATGTTGGTCTAACACTGTGTATATAGATATACATATACAGATAAGTTAAATTCATTCGGTTGGCTAGACCGGATGAACCGGTAGAATAGCGCATTGCTTTTTCTTTTCTATCTTAATACATACCAGGTCGTTAATCAATTTCACTCAACCTTTTATCAATTGCATATGCGTCTGTTGACTGAAGAAATACAATTACAGTCTTGAATGGTCTATTGAGATATTAGCAGTGATGATATCATCCGTTAAGATCTTGTTGATAAAAGAAATCGCTGATACGTTACGAGTGATGACAATTGCTTATTTAAATCAATAGAAAAATATTGTATACGCTTGTCAATTGCCGTGAAAAATACAAATAATATGAACGCATTTCTTCGACGATACAGTAAACTACGATTGATTGTCTTTGATTAATTATGTATTTGTAGGATGCGTATATTTATGACGTATTCGCAAAAAAAGAAAGGAGGCAACATATCTGAATTATTTTTTTTTTTTTTTTGATTGGCAAATTTTTCTATGGTCATCAAATGCGATTTAGTGCAGAGTTGTATTCGCACGGGGCTATGTCTTATACTTGGTGCAAGAAAATTCTATCAACCAAAAATGCCAGGAAATTCAGTCTAGAGATTCTAGTAGAATTCTATGCCACGTAGATTCCTGCTTTATCGACAGTAAACCTATTCCTCTTTTACCCTGTGAGATAAATTTTACGGAGAGCGTGGAAAATAACGCTGTGGTTATTCAAGGGGTTTACCTTGCTTGTAGTCGGACATATTGAGAGTTTCCATGGGTACTGGAAGATCCGTGGACATGGTTACCGTTGCGATAGTAGACAGCATAGCAGGAATAGTCGGTCTTGTTGTAATCCGTTCTGTTGTTGCGCTTTCCGTCGTCGTCGTCGTCGTCGTTGGCTTAACTGCAGATTCAAGTTAAACTTGAATTTATACGGTAGTTAAGGTGCACCATTAAAACTGTACTTGGTAAACGCAATTTGCGTCTATGCTAAGTAGATTAAGTTCTATCTATGCAATAGTATTTCTATATTACATATAATGTACGAGTTTTGTATATGGAACAAAGTTTCTTACCCGTTGTTACTGGTTTTTTTGGTGGCTTCGTTACTGGTATTATTGTCAATTTATCATCTTCATCTGGTTTTCCAGGAGATGGAGATTGAATCATTATCCAACCATCTGGTGTAGTTATCGGTGTCCATTCTGTCTCTCCTGCTTCTGGAAATACCGTAATTCGTTAAGTGGAACTGGGTGAACGTGGATAAAGTCAAATAGAATAGCAAAACTGATAAACTGGCATAAAACAGGTTGAGATTATTAATAGAGCGATCCGACTTATTCGATTTTCAAGATGATGGCTTGGACAAAGATTTGGAAAAAGATGATTATATATGAGGCGAGAAGAAGATGGCGAGAAGAAGATTATCGTCGATGAGAAAAACGTTATCGCAGTTCGTTATCTTTTCTGTCAACCTCTACAGGAACTCTAAAAAAGCGTAATCACTGATAATTTAGTCAGATCAACTATTAAGATACTATTTATAAAAGATTTATATACGGATTAATTTTCAATTAATTATTATCTTACACGTAGCAGATATCGGAACAATGCGTTAACCTAGGTCTCTTTGATCTCACTCTCGTTATTGACCATATCTTGTCACTCAGAATATAATAATCATAACTTCGAGCATGGTAAAAACTTAATTTTCCTAATATTCATGGCAAAACTTACCATCTGAACTTGAAGTTGAGGATGGAACGTTTGGTACTTTGGTAGCTGTCTCGTCGGAATTTGAAGTCCACGTAACAAGACCTGGTGAATGAGTCGTTTGTAGAATATCATTAGCAGTATCGACTTTGTCGACTTCCGGTTCTTTGCCAGGAAGTATTTCATTGGTGAGAGTCGATCCATTTAAAGGTGAGAATGTAACTGACGCGGTTGAGGATGACAATAATGCAGAAGTGGAAGAAGACATTGTAGAGGTCGTGCCCGTAGTGGAAACTGGAGGTTTGATAGATGGTTTCGTTGGTTTTCCTGGTTTTTCTGATGGTCTTGGTTTAGTTGATGATAGCGTAGGCTTACTGCTAGAAAGAACAGGTTTAGCTCGCTCCGTAGTGGAAGTCAAGGGTCTTGGTGTAATCCTCGTAGTCGTAGGCGCCTTTGTAGGCTTAGCGGATGGTTTGGGTCTTATCGTCTGAGGTTTTATCGTAGTGATAATGGATGTGACTGTAGTAGTAAACTTAGGCGAACTAGTAGTAGTATTATTACGTACAGGAAGTGTCGGTTTCTTCGGAGGTTTATAACCACCGAATGGAATATCCTCCTCAGTAGCAGCTGGTGGTTTCGGCCCAGCAGTAGGAAAATTACTGTCAGTACTTGTTGCAGGAGTCTCACTATTCTGCACCACCTTCGAGGTTGAATATAAAGGCGACGCGGTAGTAGAATTAGGTCTAACGAAACCAGCGGTCGAGGGATATATTGCAGTAGTCGTCCTCCTCGTGGAAATTGGTCTTCTTGTAGTAACAACAGGTGGTTTCTTCTGGGCAGTTTGATCCGGTCTCTTAGTAGTAGCTAGATTAGGTCTACCAGTAGTCGAATTCCTGGGTGGAAATCTCGTTCCAGGAGTAGTTTTCTGCGTAGTAGATGCAGAAGGTCTACCCGTTGTCACTTGGACGGGCTTGTACGTCGTGGGCTTGACAGTGTCCGTAGAGACCAGCGAAGGAATCTTCGTTATATTCTGATCATTAATGGGTTTTTGAGAAATGGGTGGTCTGGGTCTGTTTGGTCTAGCAGTGGTGTGGTTGGTCGTGAAAACAGGCCTTTGTGGTCGACCTGACGTAGTCAGATTTTGTTGAATTCCAGTAGTAGGTCTGGTACTAGGTCTCGTTGCCGGCTTCGCTGACGGTACGGATGTAGGTCTGACTGAGGGTCTATCTGGAGATACATTCTGTACAGTTTGAAACGTGGACAGGCCTACAGTTTCTGTAGTGGGGTCAGGAACATTGGGCCTGTTTGTAACCACCTTCTGTGGGTTCTGAGTAGTTCCTGGCTGATCGCTTGAGCTGCTCAATACGCTGGCTGTGCTAGAAATGAGGACTGGCTTGTTTTCTGGTTTAGGCCTAGGCTTAGGGAAGTATCCAGGTATATTATTGCTCTCGATGGAAGTTAAGTTTGTGACATGGGGCCTACTGGGCCCCTCTTCGATAGTGTTATCGTGAGGATATAGGTCGAGCTCATCATTGATCTTACAGCAACTTCCAAAGTAGAAACGGTCGATGCACGTTCCCAAGTGTGTGCCATTTGCCTTGACACAAGTGAAGGCAAACATACATACACCTGTCTCACCGGACCTACGCGATACACACGGCAAGTGCCTGATGTTCCTTCCTATTCCTGGAAAAATAAAACAGAAGGAATATAAAGATTTTTATAATGATATTAATAAACATCAAAGAATTTTAGATAAGTATACAGAGACTAGCTGGAATGCTAAGAACATTCGACTTTCTTGAGAATTCATGAACTCAAGAAGAAGGATAACCGGAGGAGATTCTCATCTTTTTCTCTTATTATGTTATCAAGCAACAGCACAGCGAACCGACCTAACTGTGCATTGGCGCGCAGTTCACATTCCGCCCCGTTCTTTTAATCGCTTATTATGGAGGAATTCTCGTTTGACGCATAAAAAAATCGATTTTTACATTATATTTTGTTAAAATATAAACTTTTGAGAACGTGCACTTACATTTTTAGGTTGAAATTCGAGAAAAAAATAAATAAATTGCAATTAATTTACGGTTTTACGCCACCAGTTGAAATTAGATCATGCGTACCAACTGCCACCGCTTAGATTATCATGGATAACAGAAGTGGAGTAACGGTTGGAATTCGTGTTATCTATAGATACTTTCAGTGTCTCGAAGAAGAGGAAGGAATCCCTTATGCGCTAGAAATAGCAGATTTGTCTTTGAAAACAAACATTAAACGCGTTTTACTCGAAACAGCATTTTTGAACCACGTTGGCCCGATATCTCAAAAATTAATGATTCGATCGACTCCAATTTTTCTCACGCATATAAAGTACACGTGCTTCTATTACGGAGACCGGGATGTTTGTCTTATCTCAAGTAAGTTTTTTGAATAACAAAAATTTGCTACAAATTTTGATGCGAAATCTGATAGGTTTTTTCTCCCTAAAAGCTACCATTTCTTAAACCAAATTCTTAGATTCCGGTTCTCGTAATAGCGACGTTCCTGAGCAATAAAAGCGTCTGTTTTTATGTTTCACAGCGTCATCTGGGATGTAGGTAGTGGAACAAAAATTCATGTAGAATATTAGAACTTTGGCACGAATTTTTATAAAATTCGAAAGTGATTGGAAAAATCCTTTTCGTATAAAAGATCCTGAAAATCACGCATTTTCACTGCTTTAGATGAAAGTTCTCTAAAACGCATCACGCTTTCTACAAATTATTGATTTACGGTATTTTACGATTAGACTTATCGCACTGAGAGATAAATTTTAAAACGATTGGAGCGATTACTTAAACTTTATAGAGAATAATAGTAATGCCTCATTACTAAAAATCCATTATCACAGTGACAATACTAAAATTCTAATCCCAATTAATACATAGTGACTGTTTTACGTTGGATAATGCAAGATATATGTCGTATTATATTACTGAAGATCGATTGTATAGTATAAAAAAAAATGACAAATATTTTCTCTCTTCTCACACACACATGCACGCAACACGCACAATTCCAGCAGTAGGTATATCGAGCGAACTGTGTATTGTTGAGAAAACGTTAGGATGAAATCGAAAATAGAAATATACATATACATAATCAGTAAAAACACTTTAATATGTCACCATCCTTTCTATATGAACTTTTTTTCTATATATGTATTATATATTCTATATTTTATTTTTCAGGGTCATTCATATGAAATGCTACGTATCTCCGCATTGCCGAAGAGCGAATCGATGTCAGCCAAGCCGAAGCATCGCAGTACCGTTATGTCTCAATGTATGAGCCTATAGGCCAACTATAGTTGGCTGACTTTAAAGTGGGTCACAGTCATAGCCTAATGTAACAGCTTGGCTTCTTCTTAGGCGTTTTATAATACCAGTCAGGCCTATGGTTGTTTCATTCCTTTCATTCTTTTCGCTCTTTTACCCTGAAGGATAAAAAAAGGGCACATTCCATAACGTCAGGCACCATGACGATTCATATACCTGACCCAAGTTGTGGCAGGTACCTGCACTGTACATACGCAGACCCATGTAAGTGTTCCTTTGGATAACTTTAAAAATCGAAAATCTGTTCGAATCATTTTTAGAAAATATAAAAATCTTTTGGATCTCACTGAGATTGCACACAAGTAATATGTATAGTAGGATATATTTATAAAGATAATTGATTGTAATCATCGATGACAATTAGGGTATTGAATAGCATAATTTTTTCAAAGCAAATAGATATTTATACGGGTACTTTGAAAATTTGAATATTTTCTTTGGATCGACCTCTTGTATCTACTTTTTATAATTTTTTAGCAATTTTTCTATTATTGATCCTTGGACAATGACACTTTCTGGAATAATTTCCTAAGAAGGCTATATTAAGTACTCTCTCACGCTCTTACAGTTCTCTGATGTAATCCTTACCGCAAGGTAACATTCTATCCACGGTCAGTGTCTTTTCTTGACATTTGCAGCCTTTACAAAGTAAACGCCTGTAGCAGACTAAAATAAAAAATACCGCTCGCTTTTCCGCTCTCGTCCTTTTTATTCTTTACGTTTATAAATAATATCGGCCTCCGTATTAAGAACACCAAGCGTCAACTTAACGCAGACTATACGTTAGCCCTCCAATGATTAGTCTAGACGAATCTGTAAACGCTATTAATAAGGACGTAACTCGTATTAGTTTTTGAGGAAAAGATAAATTCCGCTTGCTGAAACCATAGAAGGTTCAAGCAATTATTTTTGGTCCCAAATGATACATAAATGCCCTGAACCCGGATCAACTCTCCTGACTTGGGGTTGGAATCGTTACAATACCTATATTCGCTAACGCTCAGAAATTTTGTATAATTCTCGACTCGAAACTCACATTTCAAACTCACATAGATTATCACTGCTCCAAAGTAAATGCCACTTTATATCAACTAATCTACTTCCGGCAATATATCGACTCGATCACTTGGACATACCTAGCACAATATTTCATAAACTCCACACATGGACTACTGGTTCCTAGCTGTCACCTTCGACATCGGTTCTACGCGAGACTTGTAGCTTCAGGGTCTAATTAATCCATGCATAAGTTGTATATGTATCTTATCGATTGCATTAATCGATGCAACCGATGCATATGCAGCCCCTAGAGAAGAAGATGTAACTCCACTCCGCTGAAGTTCGGGCTCAAATTAGCTGATCGACGCAATTAATTTATTTTACTCGCTAGCTTCAAAGTTATTACCCATGGACGACCCGAGTATTCGAGATACCTTTTCACGGTTTTTACTCTCGTAAAGACACCAGGTCGATCAGGTCATTCGACAACAAGCACCTTACATCTCTGGCTTCAACGGACGTAGAACAAGCAGTATTTTCCATTCTGGCTGCTAGACTCTGGAATTTTCTTCCTCAAACCGTTATCGACTCATTCTCGATCTCTATGTCCACAAGGGCTCTACTCGCTCACTTATTCAACGATGAAAGCACAACTCTGTCTGCGCGTCTTTGAAAGTCTTGATCAAATAAACTAATACTCAACCTGCAATCAATACAATTATAACGGCAGAATCTAATGCTGTACCGCTACCTGCCTTATGCCTTACACGTTGATTTATCTTGCTGTAGTAAATAAAATTTGGAGCAGCTATATATGCAGCATGGTTCCTAAATCACATATATAATCATATGATTTGTACGAGGATGAATGTTTGAGGGTGTGAACATCTCAGGAGAATTTTGAGTGTGGATGAACAGTAGGGATAAGGACGCTTGTCGAGGAATGGCAGTCCGTATAGTTGTCCACTAACGAAGATCGAAATAAAAATCAAATAATATAAGAGTTACGTGTATTTAATCTAGTTCCTCTGGACTCCTCACAGAATTCATCCTACCCTACATTACAACTTAGTCTGTTCTATGTGTAACACGATAATGCTAAAATTTTATAATTCGTTTAAATTTAAATAATAGCCTTTCTGTCAGTCTACCCATCTATTTCAGGGAATATAATGCGGAAATTGTGATCTGTGTATTGTCTAATAAATCCAGTGCTTTTAAATAAAGCAAACCAAAAGGCATGACCCAATTTTAGGTCAGTAGGTCAAACTCACATTGTAACCACAGCCAAAATAAAAAAAACATGCATAGCAAAGCTTATAGATCTTACTAAAATGTGTGTTACCGGAAGTGTCACATGAGTCACGAAGAAAGAAGAAAGTAGTGACGTCAGAATTTCATTCGTGACTAATTTCAATAGCATATTGAATATAATCTGCAAAACCGTGAGTCTTTGGCTGACAGTCACAAGAAAAAAGTAAAAATAAATCTGTCCACATGAATTTCATCCAATACAGTTAATTCGGAAAAACAGGATAATAATGAGTCGCATCGATGACCGGCTATGACCTACTTCTATTGAAAACTGACCAGTCCGCCCACGTTCCGTTCGGGAGACGATCCAAGGTAGGGTCAATGTCGTTACGTGATACGTATATAACCACACACGGTTGATCATATATGTATATCCTTAGCACAGGTATTTGCGTACCAGGAGCGAGCGAACAAAACTCCGTTACTCAGCTGACACACGAGGAAAAGTCCAAGAATCATGGAAGCCAAAGAGGCCAGTCGGTTAAATCTGGTGACTAATAAAACCATTATTTTCTGTATGGCTAAAGTCAAAATTTGGGAGACGTAACATAACGGTAGCGGTTTTGCAAGCTCGCGGGTGCGGCTGCCCGTTCGATTAAAGAAATTCACGTCAGCCACGTTCCACACTTACATACCATAGTATATCAAATATGATGCGATTAGCACGTAGGACATATCCAAGATGGAATAATGTATTCCTGGTATCGACTCACTACGTCCGGACTGACTGACCTAATATCAGACAGTCACGTTAGCCTTGACCTTAAAAAAGTCTAGATAAAAAATATATATACCTCCCGGTAGAAACTGTGCTGAGTATATAGGATTAGCAAGAATCCTGTACTCCAAAAGTCCGCATAGTATTCCAGCAGCCACGAGGAGTCTCTCTACGACCTTCATCTGGAACAGGTGAAAAAGAGAGTAGGATGAAAACGATATCGTTCCTGGCTGCTAGGTTCTTGGAAATAATACGTCACAGTTCGCATGGAAGCTTAATTACAGTAAGAGATCCAAGTCGAGTCTCACGACACTTATAGCGTCCTATCTTCGTACCCTTGAGAACATTCTCACGAGGGTGGCGAACTTGTCCCTTCATCGAGAATTATGATAATTG
Organism: Calameuta pallipes; assembly: GCA_030142375.1. Taxonomy (NCBI): domain Eukaryota; kingdom Metazoa; phylum Arthropoda; class Insecta; order Hymenoptera; family Cephidae; genus Calameuta; species Calameuta pallipes. The sequence goes on from JARQSW010000874.1 coordinate 123,433, forward strand.
CATGATGTACCTTACGAGCTCTTAACATAATAAGTACCAAGCACCGCACCTTCTGAATTCTCATTCTTTTCATTAACTCCCCTCTCTCTTTCTTTTTCTTATCATTTTTCTCCATCTCTCCCCCTCTCTCTCTTTCTCTCTCTCTCTCTCTCTCTCTCTCTGATGTTCACCAAATGCCTTTAGCCACGCGACAGAAAATGAAATCGATGCTTTTGTCTTTGAGGATACTTATGAACAGGTTCGACTTCACGATTTGTGCCTGAGACGGATCCGAGGTCACTGACCGGTTCTGGGCCCGGGAAGAGGATCATTTAGCAAGATCAGTTATACTACCTACCAGTAAGTACGTACATTGAACCAACCACGAATCACCGGATGTCTACGAACGAGAATGCTGACTGTTGGTTGCTGTTTGTGTCTTGCTTTCAGGTAATCCTCATCCCAGGGTCATACGTGTAAATTAGCTATTTCCGCTTACGTTTTTTCCCGTTTTTTTTCCTGATATTATTACTGTACCACTTAGATTCTTATATCGATAGGTAAAATGTTTCGTACAAAAATTCTATTCCTTTTCTGCATTTTTCTTTGCTCTATGTTGAAACAACTCTATCCGTTACTAATGTTAAAGCTAGGTACCTGGTTAACTATATAGTAGTGATATAGAAAAAGTTAGTTACAGTTATTCCGGAGACGAAATTCCGAGTCTATTCGAGTGGCCAAGATCATACAACGTCACGGAGCATTGCTTGGCATTGCTTCACGCTTCGAATTTAACAATAGCGTTATTTTCTAAGAAGAAACAGTGCTCTCTTGTTATATGTATACCGATTTGAACATTACTGATTCTAATATATTTAACTCCTGTAACAATTGAATGCGCGGATCGCAATAGAAGCTTTGCTATGAAGACATATTAATTGATGGAAAAATGAAGAATTAAAGATCTAGGTACTTTAATAACAATTATCATTATTGTTAAAAACTGCTGTGCCTAACAATAAAATACTACTCTTGCTAAGAATTTTAAAGAATTCCTAGCAAGGGAAAAGTTTCTTTTACATACTGCACGATTTCCTGGCAGTTCGCCTAAGAAAATCAACATAACCTTGCTCGTAAAATTACTTTAATTCCGTATTTCCTTGAGCACGGCGAAATATACGACTCGTGGAAATACGTAATTATATAATTAGATTAATGAACCACCCTAAGTATTATGATAATTCTAATGGTCACTGTACTCACAGCTACTCATCCAGGAATGGCAAATGGTTTTATTAATAATATTAACTTAGTTATTCATTAAGTAACAGGATCAAAGTGACTATTCTTGTCTACGGAACAAAGTTTTATCGTATCGAATAGTTCAAGAATTTAGTAACGGGTTAACTCTGCATAATTTATAACATCTAACTTTCTTAGGTACCCACATATAAATTGCTAATACGAGAACTTGTATATCCTAGATATTATAAACATGGATGTACAACATAGTATACAATATAGTCAATTGAATTTTCACGAGGAAGAACTAAAATTCTTTTGTTATTCCAGTAACGTCTTCCTGTACTGTGCGTTAAGTACGTGTTACGAAGACAAGAAAGGTTCGTTCCTACGTAACGAACTGATGATGTCGTATGGATTTGTGAAAGTCGAATCCACAACGAAGAAATGTACCGCTATCCGCGAACGACATACGGGTTACTTTAGTAACCAGAGGAGCATTGTACACCAAAAGATATGTAGGCAGGTAGGCAGGCAGGCAGATATTCGTAAGCACGTTCTGCTGGTATTTTTAAAGTAATATTGACGTACGATGAAAAATATATCTTAATAAATAGAGCAACGAGAGAAGCGGGAAATTCAAAGTAGCAAAGTCGACAGCAATGCATCGGAGTGACTATCCCACTCTAGTTCTTCAATGTAGGTATGTACTATGAAGAACTGAGCTATAAAGAATGAAGAATCCATGAAAGAAAGGATGAACGATCCTTGGCACTTGACCTTGAGAGAGAATTATTCAAAAGAGAAGATTCTTACCTCGATCTGCTCGTCGATTGGATCCTTTGAGGATGACAATGATAAATTAATATCGATAAATCAGATTCCTCTGCACTGCATCATTCCATCTATATCACGCAACAATGTCTCCCGTGCTCCACACGCTAATACAACACTCGCGAATCTATACCGATCTCATTAATGAAATATTTTAATCTTGCTATTACTATTATTACTATTGATCTCCCTCAATGGTCAAGGATCGTCACGTTTTTTTTTTTACATTCACGTTATTTCCACTCTAAATTATTGGCACTTGGTAACGTTAATCCTTTTGGTGTCTTTAACGAATTAAAGAATTTATAAAAAAATGTGCATGAGCGCTCGAATCGTAATGAAAATTACGATGAAATAATTAATGAGAGATCTTAATTGTTGTCGCAGGAAAACGTACTCGTTCGTTCACCAAATGTAACTCTCGTACGACTGACTTCTCGATCCTTTAACGACGTCTTCCTGCGGGTCAGGTCGAGGACAGTCGCCACCTTCTGGATAGCCGTCGTAGCGTACAGTCCTCGCGACCGCCGTACGCTCCTTTCCACTCTATTCTAGTCCAGCAGCATGCACGAATCCTATCGCTTCGCGTCGCATCGCATCCCCGTAAACCCCCCTAGGTATAAGACGCTAAACTGGCTATAGACTACCTGGGAATTGTATAGGAGTTCGCATAGTTTAACAAACCGCTGGTAGTATAGCGAGTTCTTCGAGGTGAGGTGGTGGCAATGACCGTTCTCTTGGTTCCCCTTCTTCGGCTCGAAACTCGTGCCGTTGTCGCCACAGGTCGAACCTGCTGTTCCACCAGTGTATCTTTACTTCTTTCCAGACATCAAGGTACTTTGCGGCCTCCGCTTCGCCCTTATTTCATTCACTAAGAGTAACCGCTATTGGAAGGGGTGCTTCGTATGAAGCAATCTTGATACATTGACTTTTGAGGGTTTCATTGTGTTCTGGAACAGACATATTATTTTCGTATTAGTTTCGCTTCAGCGACTAAATTGCTTTTTAATGATTTATCAGGACTTATAGGAAAATTTGAAAAATTTTATGGAAGACGTGTAATTTCTCAAAAGGCATCTTCAACTGATTTTGGGTTTTTTAATATTGCTTTTGAGTTTAGGACCAGTTATGCTTTTCATTATAGATCAGACAGACCGATGTTTTGGGTGATCGATTTCTTAATATATAATAATACACGTCAAACTGTATTATCGATTCGAATTTCATTCAGTAGATAATATTCGGTCAGTTGCCGATTTCACCCGATATCTAATGTCAACTTTGTGCAATGCAAAGTGTATCGACTGCAGGTAAACGGTGCATAAGGGATATGAACATCCAATGCATTCTCTGTATCGAAAGAGCTCAGTTAAGATACACTACCAGCAAGATGCAATTTACGTAAAATTCATTTAATTGACTCATTTCTTCTTTGAGCCTTCTATATCCGCGTTTTCGTCATCGAATTTAATAAATAATCAAATTTCGAACATCGGTTATAGGGATACATCTTGATTCTATTTAACATTTAAAAGTCAAGTTTACCCACGCACGTGAAAAATGTTTTCTTGCTGTCACCAAAGCAGTGGTTAGTATTTCGACAGCAATGAGCTTTAGTAGCAACGAAAGAAGAATTCTAGGAAGATTTGCGAAGATTTAACAGAATTATTGTCATTGCTGATACAATTTATTATTGTCCCGATACCTTTATTATTGTCCATGTATCGATAAAAATTCCGTATATTAATTTACATAAGTTTAATATAATTCTAAATTAATGTTAAATATTCATACCCCTTTCAAGAATCTACATGTAATAACCTATAAGATCAATATATGAATACATAATTATAAATCTATCAAGGGACAGCCATTCTTTCCTGTTTCACAAGCAATTAGTTCTCAATTAAAAAAGTGTTGCCTCATACTACCAGCACTCACCCCGTGTCTGAAGTGCTGGACAAACTTAATGAGCCTGCCTGCCTACACAACAGACAACACAGATGATAACGCTTCGCATATGTTGTCCAGTAAAGCAACCAGAACATGTACGATTAAATTCGAATGTTATACAAGAAAAAAAAAAATCATAAAACCCATTAAACATATAAAATTCGCATCAATGACAACAACGTATTCATGGAAAATTATATTATAAATAGTTCAACTCTTATACTCCTTTGCCGCAAGTGTAATTGTATCATCGGTCTATTTGAATTTCTTGATTCTGCTTGTGACATAATAAAAAACATTTTATATTCTCATTATCTTCAAAGAGTTATTAAAAGTGCATATAACGACGCGAATAAGCAAGCGCTCCCGCAAACTAGGTTGTTTTCAAAAACTCATAAATTAGATCCTGATAACATAAGAGGGGCTCATCTTTACGATGAGTATCATAAAGATGAGTCAAAGAGTCACTACTCTCTAGATGTAACATAACATATGTACATACAGCAATAGTTATCCTATATATACATATATATATATATGCACTTGAAAATAAATGTAGATATGTGATTCCGATTATTCTCGTATGTTAAACGTACGCGATTGTCTTATCTTAATGCGCTTGCCAGCAAAGGATTAGCAGGATAGGTGTTTAATACCATTAAAAAATATTTAAACACGAGCATATGGTTTTATCAGGCGAGATACAGTGACGAGAAGGTCGCGCTGGACACTTTGTCCCTTTTAAATTAAAATTAAAAGTATCGGTATTGTGTATACTATACATAGTTGTATATAGTCCATATATATTTGTACAGATAATAATGATAATGCGTTTCTTCCAATTTTTTAGAATATTTCAAATCCAAATTCCTATTGTTGGTAACAAATAAAAGTTACTGGGATTGAAATATTTTGGGCAAAAATCGCAAATCATAAGGACATTGCCAATATGAGGTTGTTACGTTATGGCTCATATATTGTCTTCCCCATAGACGATGGACTTTGCTCCCCAGGGTGTCTTCTTATTAATAAGCTTCTTTCATCTTAAACCGTCATGTTGGATACTCTGTGGATACCCTCTTCTCCACTCTCAATTTTGCCTAATCTCACTGTAGGAATAAGTCTCGGTTTACCGTCTATTAACCTGATATGTACGTGCATAATAATATTTTTCATTCGTTCTTGAAATCGTACCTCGCACATTTAACCGTTCATGATCACATTTGTTAAAGTAATCCGCGCGACGATTTTGAGGTTGAAAATGGAATTTTCCGACATCTACCTCAGACTACATTTTTTTCTCAAAATGCCACATATCATACGTCGATGTCCCAGTCATCGATCAATATACCAGTAATGAACAGTCGTGTTATAATACTGTAGATTTTGCTACAGTCAAAACAGATATTTCGATTACTGCTATACCTATCGATGAATGGAAATTCAACTTATGCGTATGCATTTAAAAAAATAAATTAATAAACAAAAAATTACAATCATTTTCCATTGACCATTATGATTTTTTCAACAATTTATTCTCAAGTTTCTTATTCCGTCGCGATAGTTTCTTGTTTACAAAGGTTTGAGGTATATTTTAGCATTTTTTTAGATCTATTAAGAAATTATGGTTGATACGGCAACCATTTTGAAAGTCGCCTGGGTCAAATAACCCAGAGTGGCCACCTGTAAATTCTACGGAGGTGTGATCACGACCAGTTTATTATCTGACTTAAATGTATTGTATAATGAGAGATTTTTGAATTTGAAATTAAATTTAACTAACAATTACAAATTATATTTTTCGTATCATAATTTCGTATCCAAATTGCGATTGTTGGCAGTGAATAAAAAGTACTAGGATTTAAATAGCGAAAAACCGAAATTGCAAGTACTGTACCAATATAAGTCTGGTACGTTACAGGCCATAGACTGATAATATCGATACTTTAAATTGAATTTTACATGATATAAAATGTCGAGAGTGACCCTCTCGTCACTGTATCTCGCCTGATAAAACCATATGCTCGTTTTTTAAAATTTGTTAACGATATTAACCACCGATTCGTTTAATCTGCATGCACATATTCACAGGAAGACGGGGATTGGTCAGGATTCGGATTGGTCTGCGCAAACGGAGATCCATGAGCGCACCTGTGGGGGTGCGTTGGAGGGTGCGAGCTTCTCTGGGGGTATATATATCGAGAGAACGTCGAGCGATCCGTCTAACCGTTACATTCGCAAGCAAGAGAAGCTAGTTTAACTTTTGTCGAATAAAATCATTCAGTCAGTAAATTCTATATAAATTATTGCATGACACTCAAATCGTAGCCCTTGATCGATCTTAATCAATTGCTGGTACCTCGATCAGGATCAGTGCCCTGTGCCCCGCTACCAGAAGTGTCGACACAATCATTAATATTCTCTCTACGTCATAAAAACTCTCTACGGATCTCCAGGTGAGTAATATTAATTCCTTCATCAATCCTGAGATCTTTTATTTCTAAAATTCTATAAGCAACCCTCATCTTCTCGTAGATACACTACTCTGAGGTAATTCAGCGATTCTCAATATCTCCTTGGGATTGGATCTCTATTCGGTTGATAATAAAGCTAGGATTGTGCTATTGTACTGAATATCTCGGGAATGAATTATTTTGGCAAGACAATAGTACAGGAGTTCTTAAACCTTGATGTTAAACTGATGTTATACAGTATTTCAGTTGATTGCTCTGGATAGTCGGTAATTGTTTTATTGTGAATTAAGAGGTTGGGAAATCTGTAGAAAGGAAAAGCGTGATCGTCAAACGATTGATAACCATTTACAATAATAACTTGAAAGAGACAAAGCAAGACAAGGATCTGAAAAAGAAAATTTACATATCTTTGATACGATTCCATCGGGGAATAATGACAGCCAACCTTAGAGCCAGCTATACGTTGACTCATATGTACCTGAAAATGATAGTCAATTATTAATGTGCTCGTTATTCTGTGGTCCAGAACTTCTTTGATTCGTCATATCGAATTAATATTGTAATATCGATAATTATACAATATCGTTATCACGAAAATAGTATATACGTATACGATTTAAAAGTCTGTAAACAATTTCACCATCTGTTGAAAACGAAAAATTTTTGATTAAAAAAATTAAAAATTAATTCATCTATATTTCAATCTCGCACGATTGGAATTTACATTCAAACATCTTAATCTATGGAATATAAGTGTCGCGTATACATTTTTTTTTTCATTTTCAAATTTAACCATTATATACAAAAAAATGTATGTAGAGTATTTCCGTACTTTATACAGCAATTTCTTTTCGCTAAAAGCGATCGCGGAATTTCCGTTTAGATAATCGCATGCATTAAAGTCTTAACTCTCTTTACATAATAAATTTGATTTCCTCCCGTTCGGCGTCTCTGCATTTTATATCGACCAATAATAGCCAAAATATCTTGGAAGAAGTATTGAGCTACGCTTGGTATAATAAGACATTAAAATTGTGATTTAAACGGATTCCGTAGCCCGGGGCATCAAGATTACGGAACGTCATCGGCTACCTGTTGCTCCAGAATTTTCAGCTCCGACGCTAAACGTTTCTTTGCAAAGTCCGAATTTTCATTTTTTTTTTTTCTTGTGGAATATTATCTTACGTCCCAACCAGACTGAAGTCCAATTTACCTAGTCTGGTGTCTTTACCGAATCGTAAAAGTGCCCCCTATTTTGAGTCAATGCTTTCGCACTTAACTCAGGATCAGGCTGTCTCTAATAACCGTGGGAGGAATGAATAAGGGTTGAATTTCAAATGGGGATGCTTCTAAATATACGAATACAGATGGATACCGCCACCGGATAAATAATTGAAGACTTAGGAGATTCTAACATCTACTGAGATTAAATGAAATTAAGGCGCACCTTCACCAAATTTAATAAATTAAACCTTGTTTGTCTTGATATCAGATGATGGTGATGATTCGTCTAAATTATACGTAAAGGCGATTGGATTTACGATGGGAAGAATAAGTTGATATGTAAAAATAGCAAAAGACGAGAACGAACTGAATGGAATTTAAAAAAGGACAATTTATCGCAACAGAAAAGTAAGCAGAGGAAACCAAAAACCAAACGATTACTCAAGATGACGAGTCGGTGGAAGAATGAGAGTAAAGCGCAAATTTATTATGCAAATACCGTAAGGAAAACTACTAAGTACTGGAAAATTGTAACTAGGGCGGCGGTCCAGCGCAGAATGAAATTGAGTGCTGAATGGATTTAGCGGATCTTATTCAGCGGGTGTATTTCTGGGGTAGGACAGAGAATTGTTGCTATTGGTGGATCCATCAGAATTTCTAGGAAAAGTATACGTGATGACTGAGAAAGTTAGGTTATTGTTGCTGAAAATTTTGGCGGAACACTTTGCGTGGGATTGAAGGATTTTCTGGATCAAGATTGGCTAGCAAGGACGGGTATGGGGTTGGATCGAAGACTGGCGAAGAATTTGGGGAAGATTAATCAAATTTGGAATGCGAGTGGTCGCACATGTGCGTCTTCCGCTTATCTCTGAATATCCGAATTATTGTTTAAGGTACCAATCTACTTTGGAATTTAAAAAAAATCGATTTTTCCTTTTTTGCATTTTTTAACTCCTTATACCTTTAAAAATCACCTCCTAAAATATTTTTAAGAAATTCGAGTTATAACAATATAGAATAAATGAACGTGCGCATGCGCTCTCAGCTGTACGCAGTTGCTCAGGCAGCTTTAAATGCGTTTTTTTCGAAATTACATTTTTTCAAAAGTCCGACAGTTAATCTCTGGAACTACTGAACTGATTATAATAAATCTTGGCGCGTTCTGTTTATTGACATGTTTTGAATGCCAGTTCACCAAATATGTCCAAAAAATGAAAATATAAAATTTTAGCAACAAAAGATAGTGAACAGATAGACCGATTTTTCACATTTTTTTGTTCAAACATCCGCCTTTTTTTAGAATTTTTTAGTAACAGAGATGAATTGTCACGTAAGAAACCTTTCTTTTTAAGATGCCATTTGATTTTTTTGTTTCGGACTTGCCGATCCTGAGATTGACTATCAGCCATAGAACAACATTTTTTTAAAGGCTCAACTTTGGCGCTTTCTGGATATTATTTGAAAAATGAAAATTAAAAAAAATTCTTTTTATACTATAGAAATATCAAATAGTATTTTTAAAAAAGTTTTATATTTATATCTAATAAAGAGACTGAGAAAAATTTTTTTTAATTTTATTTTTTGGGCCTCCTAAAGTAGATTAGTACCTTAAGTAAATTTTGATGTACACGTACTCCTTGAGGGATTCATCTCTTTCCCTAAATCTGGAAGCACCTGCGAGATAGCCGCTTCCAAGGGTCTCTATGTGATATAAACCATATTTCACTTGTTAACCCTTTGATATTCAATTATAGACCACGAATGTGGAATCTGATTTCTCACGCGAACGTAACAATTTAATATTTCATTATGTTCTAGTGTCTTCTCCAATTTCTCCCCCCCCCAAACCCCCCTGTCTCTCTCTTTCTCTCTCACTCTATCTTTTTATCTCTGTCTCTCGCTCACTTAAACATGTTACTTGTCACGGTACGTATTTTCTTTGTGGCTGAAACAAGATGGTCGATTCGGCATGCTTCCACTTTATAAAAGCAGCCAACCTTTTACAATGAGCAGCCGCAAACTGCCATTTGTGCTACCATAAACAGCAGGATAACGCTGTTTTAACGGGCTTTAAAAGTCCTGCAATTAATTTCTAGAAGGTCACGAAGTCCTGGAGGTAGACGTGGATATATGTGAGGAAATACATACTTGCTTTCACAAGAAAGCAGGATAACCGTATGAGGTTTAGTTATTCATAGAAGAAAAAAAACTGTCGCTGATCATTATCAATTACCTTTATACACGGCCATTGTGTTTCCGTTTGATTCGCATCGATAAAATCTTCGGAGCTAGATAAATTTGAGTCACGATTTTAAAAATATTTGTTCATCACATTGTCTCAAGCGTGACGTATGATTAAGAGATTAAAAGTCATGTGCGATGGATCTTAACAAATTTTGCATTCTCAAGAAAACATGCCATTAAAAACATCTCCCTTACCAGTACGAATTTTTATAATATGTCATTGTTCAGTTAATTACAACGATCGTTTATTTAAGTAATCAATAAGATGCTACGAGCTATCCTAATTATAATGCCTCCCCTTGACATGACGTCACGTCACGTCAAGTCCTTTATATTTTATTTGATCTGTAATCAAATTACACAATGCAATCCCAACAAACACAAAGAATCATTAATATCGATGATGCAAAAATATCATACTCGGAGATGTAATAATTATATAAATCACTGATTGAAGTACCTATCACGTCCCTGAATATGACATTTTAACATTGCCAATATGCAACTGTTACTTGTATTTGTTGTGATGATTCTCAGTGAACAGTTAGTCACATCTGATAATCATGAGTGCATCTATTAATATCACAAGTTTCCGGTGTATTATCAGATTAATCTTTTAAACGATTTCTTAAATTTACGAAATAACTACGACACAGCGTATAACGTACCTGAATCAGGGCATGTAACCTTCTTTAATTACGAATTTTAAATATTCATTGTCACTGCACATTGTAGACATAAAGTCAATGATGAAAAGACAAATATGGCATTGGAAAATGACGTTCCGAAAAACCCAAATTTAGGAAACCGTAGGAAAAACACTTATATTGGAATAAAAAATTACGTAACGTATACACAACGCATTTTCAGTACATCAATTTAATAATATTTTTAATAATAACAAAAAAAATATTCAATTATTCCACGAAAAAATAACTTGTAATTGCTTCGTCGAAAAGGATTACCTTGCATACAAATGGCGCAATTTCATATACACAATTCACATTCTTTTTAACCCTTTTACCAAGAGGGAACCGACAAGCAGTATTCTACCCCATATTCGTACATACATAAATACAAAAGCGATCTCGCTTATCCATACTGACGCGAGATATACAGGTATCTGGCAGACTTCCATCTAATCTCCGTGTTCCTCGGTTAGTTAAAAAAAAAATAATAATGTAATCAACAAGTGTATACGGCAAGCCCGTCTGAATTACAATGAAATTTTTCTTTCATTATATTGATCATGATATTGTTACGAGGATGAAAAAAAAAAACGTGAATTTACCTTCATTTTTTTTTCTAAATATTACACCATCTGCCAAAAGGTATATCAAAGCGTTCCGTACTCGTCCAATCGCAATACCAACAGCATTGATGATAACCTGATAGAAACTCGAGCGAAATTGAGATTAAAGAAATCCAACCAATAAAACGTACGTAAATAATAGTGACTTAATTCGCATTGTACAAAGTTTCCTCTTGAATATTAGTGTCTTCTTATTAAACTACTTGAAAACAACGACAGCTGCGCATAACCAAGTTTCTTTGTGTCTCCTATATACGTGACATATCTCATAGTAATATATTAGATAATTTAAACTCCTCTAAGTGATCCCAGCCATTTTATTACGTGGTTAATACAATTTTGATGGCAAGTATCTAATATGTAGTTAGAGCCACTAAATAATTCCTGGAGTTCGCACAGAAGCTATTTCCCGATCGTCGAAACTGCCGGAAAAGAAAAGTTTCGATCGTTTTACAGATTTCAGCGAGGAAGGATCGTCTTACAGGGAACTTAGTTTCTGCAAAGTTCCTAAAGATTCTTATCATAAGCGAATCGATAGTCCCTATTTAACCAAATAGAGAAGTATTTCAGCTGGTGTGCATAGACAAGGGAAAGATAAATTATGGGCGGTGGGTACGAACTCTATGTATCCATATACTCGTAAGGAAGAAGGGCGCGTTATCTCAAAAGTCATGGGATTTCTCACCGAACCTATTTCTCTCGATCGCACGATGATAATACGACACTTCTAAGAAATTCACTCCTATCTTAATATGCGTGCCACAGAAGAGAAGAACCTCATCGAATGTTGATATCTGATAAAGAAATTTCATATTGGTGATATCTAAATTACGAGTTAAAGCTTGAGATCTTGTTGATAATGGAAGAGCAGAAAAAAAGTGAATCGTCGATTGAATTATTGTGATAGCTTTTCGAGAGCTTACATATCGATGGATTAAGTGTATACGAGAAGAGATTCTTTTGAAAAAAAATTTCTTTTCTCTTGTAATACCTATTGTATTATTAAAAGGATTAAAGTTTACATAGTATTCGATAATATCACGAAATATTGGCATGTCAATCAATCTTTGATAAGCCGCGAAAAGTACTAATCCCAAGTATTATATATGATTATCTTTATTACTGACTTCTTCATTGTTCGACTCGATTGCATTTTCATTTGTGGGTTATGTATTGCGAGCTTATATTTTTAAATATACCTTAGAGGCTTCAATTTGTTTGAAGTATTGTCAGATTATTTATATTTGACAATAATTAGATAATTAATTAGGACTAAGATATAAATTAAGGATCAAACAGGGATGCTAATGTTTGCCACACGATATCGGTATCCCTAAGTCCTTATTTGCCATCACGAATTACTATGTTAGTTGGCGGACTTAACAAGATCTTGAATACTTCAATCCATATATGCAGCTTACTAAGATGACAGTGGGCGTAGCCATAGATATTTCATATCAAGCTTTCCTTATCAATCTTAAAAATAACGTATCAGTATTGGGCACGAGTCAATCTGCAGCAACTTGTTCGTAAAAACAGTTGGCGGACTTCTTATCCTCATGTTGCTTCTTTAATCTCTTTTACGCGTATATATCGAGAGTGACGGATACAAGAAAAAATAATTCGCTTGCTTATACGAAATCCTATAACAACCGCTTATTCCATTCACTTATTGTTAGTATGGCTTGTATAGTAAATTCTGCAGCTACTTATTACTCGGAGAAATGAGTCGACTATATGCAGTCTGTTATAACCATTAGGATTCAACATTCAACTCGAAAGTTCATTATGAATTGAATTCATCGGCTAAATCGAATAATAAATGATACCTTCTCACTAGTCTGAAACAATGTGATAAGACAATAAGAGAAGATTTTCACATAATACCTACTTATTACTGTGAACCGACTGTAGATCTCAAACGAGAATATTAATAGGTTGAACTATTGTAAGTATTAAAGAGAAGGACTTTGGGTGAATTATCGATAGCCATTATCACCACTCATAGATGCAAGCTCCTTACTCTTACTTAACCCTTCGTATAGCTGCTAGGGTCTCTAAGACCCAACCGTATCTATAAAAAGCAATAACTTTGCAAAGTCTAAATGACTTTGACTTTGAAAGTTAATAAAAGGCATGAGTAAATTATTTTGTATTTATTTATTCCTGTGAAATATTATTATTATAAGAAATCAATATCATTTAAGAATAACAATAATTGTTTAAACGTAGAAAAAAACTACATTTATTTACCGGTCTGACGGACCCACCACGCATACGACCTCACCATTCTCCGTCGAGCATGTAAAGGGTTACAAAATTGGATAATCTTAAGAGTATTTAAAAATTTTGTTATACCTCCCGCACCCCATTATCTTTCTCACTCTAATCTAGATGGCAGTTTATTGGCATCCAGAACAGAGACGCCCCTTTGATAGGAGTCTGGAAATCAGGGTAAACTTTGATCACGTCATATTGGGCACCGCCACGTTTTTATATACCTGTAGTAATTATGAATGCTAGTTAAAATACTGTTATTACTGTTACGAGGAATTGTTTGTAGAACAATTTTATATTTTAACTATTTCGACTCACATGAGTCTGGTGCAAATTTGTACATTGAAAAAGAGTCTTTCTTTTCCGTTGGAATAACTCTATTGATAAACATTTTAATCCAAGTTGATTAACCTATAAACGTAGATCACAACAGAAATCTAAGTTTTGCCAATTCTTGTGGAATTAAATTAGCAATACCAGCGCTGGACTTACTGCTCTACACCAAAGTACTTAGGTTCGAGTCCGCCTTAGGCAATTATATTTTTTCTTTTTATCTGCATTTTTTATAGGTTAGATAAAGAGTACTCTATATTTATTGCTTATTGAATCACATTCATAGGTAAAACCTGATAAACCCAATAAACCTACTCGGCTGCGGATCAATCAAGTTGTGAATTAATTTGAGGTTAATGGTCGATACATGGTTTGATAAAAAGATCGTAACCATGCAATTTTTAAGTACAATTGTGCTGTATAATGATATAATTGCTTTCGAAGTGCTGCGCCAAACAGACCACCAGTCCGCGAGCGCGCGTGTTGCCCTAGTATTGATATAAAAGAGAGGCCTAGAGTTGTAACCAAAAATTGTACATTTCAATGAAAGTTTCTTAAGATATTAACTTTTTGAAATTCATGCTATCTCATAATCCAGGGGACGAACGCAAATGTTATGCCCACGAGATTTTGAATGCCCTTCATTGAAATATATAATTCTTCGTGAAAAAAATATGTGATTTTCATGTAGCCAACAGTGCTGAGAGAATTAAGAGCATTATACATTAAGCAATAAGCATCTTTCCTGCATTCATCCCCCGTAAAGCCATCGGTATGGTACCGGTATGTGGACGACACCTTTGTTATCTGGAAACACGGGATAGACAAATTGCCTCAGTTTCTAGAATACATAAACTCAAAACTCAATACACCCGAACATAAGATTCACCATGAAAATTGAGAAACGGGCAGATCTCCCCTGGTTAGACGTTTTTGTACATCGAAATGAAGATGGAAGCTTAGGCCATCGGGTGTACAGCAAACCTACCCATACCGATAGACATTTCCACGTTTCCTCACATCCCAACCTGCGTAGAAAAACTCTGTCATCAGCTCCCTTATGTACCGGGCTCTAACCATTTCTCAACCGCAAAACTTAAATACAGAAATCAAACATCTCAACGAAGCCCTTGGGAGGAATGGATACCACAGCAAACAAATTAACCATGTATCACGTAAGCAACAAGATAAAAACCCATCCCCATCTTCCAATGAACCAGCCGAGCAACAGGAACATCATAAACTCGTAGCTCTACCGTATCTTCAAGATAGAACATACCTCATCAGCAAGGTGCTACGGAAACACAACATCCGTACAGTCTTCAAACCACCCAAAGAAGATGGGATAAATGATTCCCAGTACGAAAGACCGTAGACCACCACTGACAAGTGCTCCAGGAGTATACAAAAATCCCTGCTCCTGTGGAAAAGTGTACGTAGGTCAAATCGGGAGGAAAATTAGTACACGGGTCAGGGAAAATCAACGGTCTACCAAATATAGTAATTTTTCTCAATCTGCCTTAGCTGAACATCGGTTGGACATTGGACATTCAGTGAAACATGAAAAGACAGAAATGCTAGCTAGTTTTACGGGTTACTTCGCCCGAAAGCACCCCGAAGTTCTAGAGATATTGAAACATTCAAATAACCTTAATAGGGATCGGAGATACCAAGTAAACCCCATTTGGCCCACCGTCCTTCCGGTTTTTTAATTGATCAGCTGATCAACTAAACAACTTGTGATTGGCTGAAGCACTGATCGGCATGAGCAATCATAGGTATATTAAGACTTCCTGACAACAGGGAGCTTCAGTATCGGAGACTCCGGGCCCTGGTGATGCAGACTGAAACGTTTGCGAAACGCTGACACGAAGCTGAACGCAGACGCGGCTTCCATCCGGAAACCATGAGTATTGATGATAAGCATATTTGCTTGCTGAAAGCATTCAGTCAAGACACAACAATGTCCTCAACGCTCTCGGCTCATTTTCAAATACACCTGTAGTCCTGCAAAGTACTTACAATCGGAAGAGCAAACAATTCTTATGTCTGCACTACTTAAGGGGACCCCGGATCTTTTCTTTATCATGCGAGTAAAATTCCATCGATAATCTTAAATATCAGGATTTTGACATAGATTCTTCCTCAAAACGGAGTTCAGCGCATGTTTTGCAAAGTTAACAATCATTTTGACATAATTTTCGCAATAATCAGATTACAGTCGAGAGAGTATAATACGATCCGAAATACGTTGCATTTTTTAAATTCACATCGAAATTTGCGGTTCGGATTATTCTTTAAGTTTTGAGCTAATTATTTCGAAAATTACGTTAAAATGATTGTAATCCTTGCAAAATGTGCGATGAACTCCGCTTTGGGGAAGAATCTTTGTCGAAACCCTGTTATTTCTGATTTTCATTGGAATTTTACTCGCGTAGGAAATATTAACAGGTCCTGAGTCACCTTAAAGGCAAAGTCATACTTAATACTATTTACATTGATACTCTAAATACTAAGAATTATTTATATCCATGTCATTAAATATATGTTTCGTCTTTGTGACAGCTTTTCCTTTTCCGTTATCTGTTTCATTGGTTGTCTATTATAGAGCTTCAATCATTAATCTAGAAAGAAAATTGGCTACTCATGTAATCCAATAATTCGCTCTCGCGTCACTAAGGAGGGCTTGTGGTTCGAATTGCTGAAACATGCAGGAATTCAGATTGCCTTTGAGGGTACGATTTTACCAAAAGTTCTGAAATTTCAGAGATTTATTTGTTGACATTTGAAGATTACAGAAAAAAATTGTTCATGCAATTTTCTTTCTTCATTCCATGTACTACATAGGTGATTTCGTAGAACGAGTCAGGGTTGTTTTCTTTAAAAAAAAAAAATATATTAGCTTGCCGTTGTGAGTGTCGCATAGTCTTGAGACTGCCATTTGACATCATTATATATATATTTATATATGTATATACATATAATGATCTCAATATATAATACCCACGATCACTGATACTGACATAATTCTAGAGCTTCTCTACGCGGACTTCGTGTATAACTTCCTATACCTCCAATTAAAATTAACCATGTCGTGAATTAATCCATTTTAACTTAACCCTCTCCTCATCCTAACGCGATAGACAGCCGACCAAAGCTAGCGAACATGACGAAACTTACGCAGAAACCCGATAAATTGCATGTTGGAATATGTTAGTTCGATTAGAAAATTTATACCCCCTTTTATTAAAAAGTCATGGTAGAAATTGATCGACGTATAATTTTCGTTGTATGGATAAAACAAGAAATCTAAGAGAATTATTAATTTATACAGTTAGAAAAAGTTGACTATTCAATGTATATAATGGAAACGATAAATCAAGTCTGGAAGGCACCGTTTCTTCTTGTATTTGAATAACCCTTGTATAAACTATCTACGGACCCTTGTATACTTTAAGGAAACTCAGGGTTATTCACTATTCTAGAAGTTACTCGTTGCTCAAAAAGGCCGACGCAACAGGTAACCCACCGACTTCAGGATCCTAATGTCGTAGGGAACCTAGCTTCATGCGATATCAGTCTCCAGAACGACGACCTATTTTAGGCCGCTACCTATTTTACTATGGGACTATTCAGTTACTTTCTACGCGCATAGAAGGGATGGTGTTGAAAGGAATATATATAGTTTGATGAAGATTGAAAGGAGATGTGGTATTATATACTATAACATAGCATTTCGGTCGTGTCACAAGATCACGTAACTTTACGGTATATCCGGGGCCGAATGAGTTGCCCAAAGTTTGACGCTGTACTTCTTTATTTTTTTAATTTTTCTTCATTTTCCGTATCGCAATATTCGGTATTTTATTTACGCGCGTTCTTAAAGATTTTTACAAATTTTAATTCTACTGGACCGAAGAAGACTATCTACATGACTATTGGGATGCTGTAAGAAAGACGGAACCGTAGTAGAACCTTAGCGCATTCATTGTCACTGAATTTTTTAGATTTTAATTAGACACTTTTTGATATCAGACTCAGTTTTATATGTTTATTAATGTTTGACGCAAGAAACATGAGTACTTTTTTGAATTTTTATTACAAAAATTTTCCGAAATGTTTTGGTTATTTCTTTGGGAAATTTTGCTATCAATGAACCAATAAACCTACTAATATGATACAATTTGAGTAATGAATTTTTCTGAGTTTTACAAAATATATATGCTCTATTGATAACATTCTAACTTCTCTGCCAAAAAATTGCCGATACTCAACTACCATTGTATACTCTTTCGGACAATATTTTCGTAATTTTTGGACAACACATATTCATCAAGTGATCTGTATGTTTTGAGATCATCGCATCACCCAGGTCTAACTACGTCAGGAAATCGTCAGGCCTTCGCCAATACGGAGTTGCCCTAGGAGGTTGTGGTGGTTGTGGTAGCAGCGTAACGTGGGATACGAGGCGCATTATACTCGTAAACCTGCCTCCTCAGGATTTGCCTGCATTCTCTAAAAGGTCTATTTTATAAGAGGCAATATCATCCAATGTAAGGAGAATGCGCCACGGCAGAAGAAAAATCAGCTAATCTGGAGAAGACAAAAACGCAATTGATTGATAGTGATAAAACAATTGAAAAACACGAAGTGAAATGTCGTTATGATTTTCGAGACCCCATAGTGTCACTCACGGTATAGCCTAAGACGGACAGGACAGTGAGTTTCTGTGAATATTAAGAGTTACTGGATAACAATCAGGTTCAATTTGGCTAATTTTCAATTTTGGAAAATTTCAATTTCAACGTTCTTTCGTATTTTTACGCGTTGCCTTACGCATTCCTAGTCGTTTCATCGGCCACAGGATGGAAACCTAGTGGCAAATTAGAAGTTCGATTATTTCAAGTACCGTAACGTTATTAGGAGGGGGGGGGGGGGGGTCTCATTTGAAGCATCAAAATATATTATTTTAAAAATTCCTTTTGTAGGAAAAGAATTTGCCCAATCATTATGGAATGTTACAAGAGTTTGTATTAAACTTCTAAGATTCTACATGATTCTTTTCTACCACCTATATCCCATATTTTCTAAATTATCAGTCGCTCGGTATCTTGTGTCGGTCGGTGATATTGTTGGTGTGTTGACGTCATAACTTCAATTGTATCTAAGAAATTCGTTGAAAAACGAAAAATGTGGCAACCGTTAGGCGAAAACCATCGAATTTCGTATGAAAATTTGTAGCGTATTTTTGTAACTAATAAAACTACTTGACATATGTCAAACATCCTGGTCCAAATTGCTAAAATTGGAGCCGATCGGATTATTAATGTTTGAGGTGTGGGGCCAACGCGATTCAAAAATGTTTCTTCGATAAACAACACGTTCAATTTTTGTCACTAACTCTACATAATGATTAAGCATACTTACAATCAATCAATTAAAAAAATGAAATTACTAATTCGTAGCGGGGAAAGTTTACCATCAAATTCAGTCGGAAAACTATGGGAGAAAATTCACGGGTTAATTTAATTATAATTTTTTAAAGTAATTTGTAAGCTTTTCTCGCCAGCGCGTCAGCTGATCGGTGCGCTACGTGTCATGGCGTCTGGGCCTGAGTCACGTGATGCGCGCCATGCGTCAGCGTATTCAAACGTTCGCTGCGAGTAGAGGTACTCTAGTGCGGAGAATTCTAATGCCATTCTATTTCATTTTCCTGTTCTTTTTTCCTAAATTTTTCTCTCTTCATATTTTTCATACTTGAAATGAATAATTGAGTTTGTTCAAATATTTATAATTAAGAAAAAAATTTCTCGCGGTGAGAGCTTGCTACGGACGTTTGAATTAGCTGTGCATGGCGCGCATCACGTGACTCACAATCAGACTCAGACGTAATGGCACGTGGCACACCGATCAGCTGACGCGCTGGTTATAAATGCTTACAAAATTTAAAAAATTATAATAAATTAACCGTGCATTTTCTTCCATAGTTTTCCGACTGAATTTGATGGTAAATTTTCTCCGCTACAAATTAATAATTTCATTTATTTGATTGACTATGTAAGTAATAGTGGAGAAATGGAAGGTAAAAGTCGGTTAAGCGCAAATCTTCGATTGTTTTTAATTAATTCTTAATCTGGTCCTGAAAATGAAGCTGATACAAATTAATGTTTATAAGGGGACCTTTAGCTATCGATTGGTGTAACTTTCATACCCTGAACTTCAACTTCATGTACACCATGTACCGAAGGTCTAGCTTGACTGCACTGCTGTCATATAGGATTCCTTTCTCTTCTTCGAACACTGAAAATGTCTATAATTCTATAGCCATATGTGAAACTTGTTGGGTGTTATTTTGTGATAAATATACTCGAGAATGATGTCAAATTCTTGTAACTATGTCTGCACACTGAAATTTTCGATTTTTTTTGCTACCTATACATTCCACGCTTTCTATGGAATGTTTTCGATCAATTTTATGTTTTGATTTAGGACTGGACAGAGTACTAAACTCTTGACATATGTAATTCAAACGTTTTCCTTACTCACACTAATACAAAGGGGCCCTCACAACATACATCATCAATCTTTAGCTAAACGTCTATTTATGTTTACATAGTGTTGGACATAATATACTCATAGATAACAGAAAGCACAACCGTTACTCGACTTCTGTTATCCGAAATAACGTAAGCGACGACAGTTGGTACCCATGATCTCATTTCAACTTGTGGCGTAAAACTGTAAACTGCTTGTACGTTCCTTATATTTTCGAATTTCGACTTGAAAATTTAAAACTTATGGCGTAAAATCATAAACTGCTTGTACGTTCCTTATATTTTGGAATTTCGACTTGAAATTTAAAATAGGTGTTTTTAAGCGGTTATATTTTAAGATAATGTAATAAAAAATCTTTTTATGCGTCAAACGGGAATCCTCACTCAAGAAGTTTAGACCATCCTGAGACTGAAAAAAAAGGTCGAGATTTGGTTTTTTTTTTTTCTTTAAATAGAAACTATTGTTTAAAAATGCTATATTCCTGGTAGACAATTAGGTAATATAAAATTTAAAAAATGATCATTTAAAAATATTTCAGAATTTATTGTAAGTAACACTTTTCTTCTTTTGCAAGTCCATGAACGCTCAGTTCTTACTTCTTTCGCAGCTACACTCGAACATCAGCGATCGCTACGCACTGCGCCATATCCTCCTTCCTTATTATAAAGACATTATACTTAACGGTTAAGTTCATAAGCTGCACCATTTCTAAAATACTTTACCAGCCTTCGTTAAATTGGCTTCCAGCAATATGGGCTGTAATTTCGGTGATTTTAACTCCACCGAAAGATGTCTTCCGTGCCATTTTCCATATAAAAGAGTTGAAGCTCCCATTGTAATTTTTAACAAAAATCCCCTAAGTGCGGAACATTACTTATTCTAATTTAAAAACATCAGCTGACGTTGTCATGGTGTAAAAGAAAAGCAGGTTGTTTAGAATTTGAATAAAAGTCGCGAAGAGAGCAGACGCGTTTGTGTCGCACCGATTTTCTTCAATAAATATTTAAAGCCAAGAATTGTCTTTTGAACACTCCGGGAGTGCCACAATTATTTCAGAAGTGGAATAGACATCCGATATACGCGCGAATTTCGAGTGAATGAATCCGGGATTCATCGATCGGTTTGGAAATAACGGAATTTTTCAATCGGTCATTCGAGAAATTGAAGTAATCGGGTCTATCGAGAGAAAATATTATACACCGTGGATACTAACGTAGAGAATACGCCGCAGAAGAGAAAGAGAGGTCGGACGAAGAAAATTGCAGTCGACTCGACAGCGCAGGCAGCAGACCAGGAGACGAATCAAACGGATTTAGTGGTGTCTGAGAATCTAATGCAGTCGACGTCGGTACAGCAAACAGAAAATGTGGCTGAAGTGATGAATGAAGATACGGCAAACGGCGATTCGTTACTTCGTTTGGATGCACAAAGGTTACGTCGAATGCAGATGCAATCGACATCGACGCATCAACCGGAAAATGATCCGCGAGAAGGAGCCGGTCGCCAAACTATTGCAAACAATATCCCTCTGCTGGATCTGGGCTCTAATTTTCCAGATTTAGACAGACTAAGTCTGACGAACAATACCGCAAATCGGCATCGTAGTTTTATGGATCTGTCACGAGTTCTGCCGAGTTTCGATCCCGTGAGTAGCGATGCTGATATT
>JARQSW010000874.1:149438-165809 GCA_030142375.1 Calameuta pallipes
CCTCAGCGACTGCAGTTGTGGAATCATCAGCAGCTGCAGTTGTCGAATCATCAGCGGCAGCAGTTGTGGAATCCTCAACGACTGCAGTTGTGGAATCATCAGCAGCTGCAGTTGTCGAATCATCAGCGGCAGCAGTTGTGGAATCCTCAACGACTGCAGTTGTGGAATCATCAGCGGCTGCAGTTGTGGAATCATCAGCAGCTGCAGTTGTCGAATCATCAGCGGCACCAGTTGTGGAATCATCAGCGGCTGCAGTTGTGGAATCATCAGCGGCAACAGTTGTGGAATCATCAGCGACTGCAGTTGTGGAATCATCAGCGGCTGCAGTTGTAGAATCAACAGTAGAATCATCAGTGACTGCAGTTGTAGAGTCGTCAGCGACTGCAGATGTGGAAATGTCAATATTTTCTGTTGCAGAATGTTCAGTGGTTGCCACTGTTCCAATTATTCCAATTGTAGCACCATCCTGACATCCAACGTTCTCAGGCCAATCGCATGCTTGTAACAAAGGATTGAAGTGTAGTACATAAGGACACTTCTGAAGAATTTGCCTTCCGTTCTCGCAGAGGTAGTATTTGTTGCATATGCATTCGTGTGCTAGAAGAACTGCAGTATCAGGTGAATCAACTGCGGGACATTCTGTGGGAATCTGCGATGAAGCTGTGGTTGAAGGTACGGTAGACGCTGAAGTAGTTGTGCTTTCCTGAGAAACATGACTGGTTGTACTTAATTCCGTGCTTGATTCAATTTGACAGTCAACTTCGTCGGCCCAAGAACAAACGAGCGTGACAGAATCAAACAACAATCCAGCTGGACATTGTACAGGAATTTGTTCTCCATAGTAACAAATATAATACTTGGAACAATCAGACTCATGAGGTATGCGATATATAGAGTTAGGATCCGTGGAGCAATCTGTAACATTTGTTATCGTGGAGGTAGTACTAGAACTAAAATCTGTATCTGGAATAGTAGATATAATGGGATTTTTAGTAGGGGTAGATGCCTCTTCAGAAACCGTTACAGATGTAGATTCTTCAGGAGCTGCGGTGGTAGGTACTTCGGCAGCTGCAGTGGTAGATTCTTCAGGAGTTGCGGTTGTGGGTACTTCGGAAGCTGCGGTAGTAGATTCTTCAGGAACTGTAGTGGTGGATTCTTCAGCAGCTGCGGTAGTGGATTCTTCAGGAGCTACAGTGGTGGATTCTTCAGCAGCTGCGGTGGTAGGTACTTCGGCAGCTGCAGTGGTCGAATCTTCAGGAGCTGCGGTGGTAGGTACTTCAGCACCTGTGGTGGTGGATTCTTCAGGAGCTGCGGTGGTAGGTACTTCGGCAGCTGCGGTGGTGGATTCTTCAGCAGCTGCAGTGGTGGATTCTTCAGGAGCTGCGGTGGTAGTTACTTCGGCAGCTGCGGTGGTGGATTCTTCAGGAGCTACGGTGGTCGATTCTTCAGGGGCTGCGGTGGTAGGTATTTCGGCAGCTGCAGTGGTGGATTCTTCAGCAGCATTAGTTGTTACTTCCGCCTCTGACGTTACAGTAGTACTTTCGTTCCAGGAATTATTCTGGCACCCAGCACTATCCGGAAAATCACAAACTTGTAACCGAGGGTTGAAATGCAATCCACCTGGACAATATTGCAGAACTTTAGATCCGTGATCACATTTATAGAATAGCGTGCAGTCAGATTCGTGAGCGAGATGCACAGCATTTCCTGAGTCATGAGGAGGGCACGTCGTCGGAATAGTCACGGCTTCTGTCGTTTCAGCCGTGGATTCAGTTTGGACACTACTATACGCGACAATAGTAGGAGCTACAGTTGATACAGTGACAATATCATCAGGTACTGTTGGTGGAAAACCTACAGAATTGCATCCTGCGGTTTCTGGCCAGTCACATACTTGGAGGACCGGGTTGAAATACAATCTATTTCCTTGCGCGTCCCTAACAGGACATTGTGTAAGAACTTTCTTCCCATGATCACATGTGTAGAACAATGTGCAGTCATATTCATGGGGAATATGAACTGTGTAATGTAATGAACCTACAGCTGGACATTCCCTTGGAATTTCTTCTTCTGCACCAATTGCTACAGCAGCCCATACGGCCACTAGTAACGTAGCCACCACGCGACTTCCTGAAATTGATAGATAAATATAAAATAAACTAAATTACACAAGGTACTGATTCTAATTTTGTGGAAAAAATAATTTGTTGTTATATGCCAAAAAATCGTAGGAATACTTTTCTCTTAATATAATGACAACTATTAGAATCTTTAAAAAGTTTTTATCATTATGATTCAGCTTATCGGTTGTAAAAATTCCTAATCCTTATCTACGCGACCTTGATATTATTAAGACTTTTTGAGATTATATATTAATTGATAAATTATTCGTCATTCTGATAGACCGTCGAACCTGGATTCTCCAATTTAAAATCGAATTTATCATTCTTCGATAAACGTATATCAGTACCTTTACTTATGATATTCCAAAGGAATTGATCTGCCATCTTTTACATCCTTACCTTCCCTAAGGTAGTCGCCAAATTTGTACAATATCTATTTTTACAGATGATTATCTATTAGAATCTCTTAATTCTCGTAAAGTTTGCTATTAAGAAATAATGTATCACGTATATCGAAATACTAAGAAATTTATTCTACATATAAAAAGCACTTATTTGTATCTACTAATGAATTTAGCAAATAATTTTAAAATCATGTTTGCAAGGTCTATTTATATATGGTAAACTTGATTACATATCGACATCGTCTGTATTACAAAAATAATTCTATACGATTTTTACGATACAAAAATACGAATCTCCCAGTAAAATAAAATTATAATATTATGATATAGGAAATTAATTTTAACATTACGATGTTTATTAGGTCGTATTTCAGGAAAAATAATGCGTCACGAAAATCATCACGAAGATGGTCACGAAAATGCGTAACGTTTGAAATTCTGATATTGCTAACGCGTGATTCTGTGAAAATGCATAACTCATAAATTCTGATAATGTTAGTGCACCATTTCTGTGAGAGTAGTGGGGGTATATATACATGACGCAGAATTTGACAATTTCTAGAATTCCTATGTTTCGTAAATTTCCTTTATCTCGATTTGAAATCTTGTATCGTGCATCCCAATGTTCTCCGTTGGCTGCGCGGAGTGCGAGATCCGTCGATTTTTAGATACACTAACTAATGTTATAACTATAATTATATCACAGTAATTGCATAACGTACAATGCAACGAATCAACAATTGCGGTACTTGCCTTTCATAATAAATGTCCTAAGCTCTCGCTAACACTAACACTAAACGTATAATGAAGAAGAAACAAGGTAACTAATTGATCGGGAAGCGTAGGATCCTTTTATAAAGATGGGTCTTATCGCAAAATAACAAACTGATTATCATATCTCTAACATCAAAGTGTCTTTCATCGCGTCGAAGAAGAAGGGGGTCTTTACAATCTGAACATTTTCTTAGAAACGAATGGCAAGTAGGGGGCAAGAGGTGCTCCGATGGTATTTGCAGTGTTCTACATTTAATTAATCAATCAACAAATTTATAAATCTCACGTTATTAATATTACTACATCATAGGGATTTTACAAAACGAATTCTTTTGACAATCGGGCCCAAATATCCTCACGTATCCGGATCAGGTATTCCCCCCTGACGTGTAGCCACTATCAGGAATTGCGCTTCTGATTTGATTAACTTATCGATTTACGATATTCTGCTAGAGATATCAATTAAAACGCCATCGATAAAAATAAAGGATGAATATATGAATCCCTGGTACAATCCTTATGCCCGACTGCAAAAAAATAAGATATGCGCCATTGTACGCTTCAAATTCTACGGTTTAACCCCATACAGATAAATGAATCCTTTTTAAATAACGTGGAAAATTCTGGATGCAATATCTCAAGTGCATTTTAAGCTATACTCGAATAGATAGTATACTACACTTATAAAACACATAAAAACTCTTTATATCAATTTCACGTTTTTTTGTTATAAATAATCTCAGAAACTTTTCGCTTATAGATAACGCACTCCATATATTTCGAATCAATATACTTTTGATATTACGATGTTGCAATATATGTGGGGCTAATTAATTCAAATGCACCAACCTAAAGCAATAATAACCTCATTAATTGTTCTTCCAAGAACCATCTTATCAGAAAACCGCGATTTCTGAAATGTCATGAAAAATTATGATAAAGCACATCAGTTAATTTTCATGATACAGTTTCTATACATTTTAATATTATTATTATTCTCTTCATGGTCCCTTTAGCTCTCCCATGGCTAAATGGAGGATTTCTAAATATTCCACGTTAAATGTTTTCCTGTTTTTTCATAGAAATTTTTATTCATTCTGATAAATAATTTTAATATTTCCGTTTCACAAATTTAATTATTCGTTTGTTATACTTACTACGCCAGCAGGTATACTTCTTCATTTAAATGCGGGGTACAAAAAATATCACATTCAATCGTGCGAAATTGTTATTTAACGTAGCCACAGAAGGGCTATTAAAACTGTCCTTATTTCCAAATAATTAAATGATAATAATTATCTTATTGAATGATACCAGAAACAAAATTTTCCATCATAAACTGTTAAATGCATAGTTTCTATGTTCCTCAATTTAAAAGAAATAATTTTTACTTTTATTTCGAGAAACTTTAACTTGCGCGCTTTTTTCTTTATCGTTTTACAATACGTTACTAGGAAATATGTAAGCTACTATAATTTTCGCAGCAAACATGTTAGGCGAAGGATTATAGATTACAAGATAGGTGACGTAGGACGTCTCACATTTTTAGTAAATGATATCAATGACGTATAAAGATATTAATTTCTAATTAATCTCTCTGCCACGATAATATTGAAAATATCACGATGAGACAATATCCTTCGAAGCTTAAGTATGACGAGCCCATGTATTTTTCATGCACTCTCAACGAGGTTTTTTTCCACTTACCATGTATCAAGGACGGAATGAATTGCAGTACGACCCATCGCACAGTAGTAATAGTCATCTATCCTCAAGGTCGTTCCTGTTATCGCATATGAACATATATCAGTTTAATAGACAACGGGAGCATCTATTGAAAATAAAAAAGCAAATGATATTTACCCTCTATTGCGTTGCATTTTTCTCTCTCGAAATATGAGGAAGGTAGGAAAAGTAATATGAAATGGAAAAGGAAATATATATATACATATATATATAGTGAAACTTAATTCGTGTCATCTCCAAATATATGTTGCTTCTAATTATAACCTGTCCAGTAACCAAAATATGTGTTACAAAAACACTGCAATTTCAGGAAATTTGATAGTGTGTCGTATCAAGTACGAGGCAAGATATTTGGCCAGGCCAATTTTACCGGAAGAACCGACTATAGTTATTCTTGCCGATGGAATCAAATTAAGGAGGTTCTATTATCACAACTCTAGTCAAACGAAAGTCAATTTATATTTCACGAATTTTTACCATCTAGTTACGGAAATATAGGCATTCAAAGTTCGTCAGTTTCTCATCAGAGTATATGAACGGGAGGCATACGATTGCATTTAACGAGATTTTATGATTATATTTAAAAAAAAAGATAAGCCTTTCCAAACAATTGGCCAGTGGTTGCAATACGATAGCCGCGGAAAATTAACGAAAAAAAAAAATAATAGTCGTTACAATTTGCAGAAATTTATTTACTCACTGATTTAGTTAATAAATTCAATAAAACTTGGCTTTGTAAATTCTTATAAAAAAAAAAAACAAATAATAAAGATTTGTTGAAAATATATTCATGTTTTAAAAATGCTCTACTTAAATACATTTAAAATTCGTTTCTTGGCAGGTTAATATGTTCACAGTCAATCACACGGTAATCCGAGATCACATGTTTCACCACGCTCATTTTTTCTGTTTTGAGTTTGTTTCTTCCCGCAATAGTCACTCTTTTACCCGCAAACTTACTTTTTTGCCCGCAAATTTACTCTTTTGCCCGCAAAATCACTTGTTTTTCCCTCTGGTAAAAAATTGATTACTTTCCGCCTGCGTTGCAGGGATGGAATATGGTCATTTTATCGTAGTCGGGTAAAAAAGATATTCAATATCGAAGCAAGGAAAATTAATCTAAAAGAGGAGCCTCGACTAGTCAGCCATCAAAATCTGACAACAGCGCGAAACCACACCTAACCTCACGGTCGGCGCCAATTTCGAAATAATCAATCGAGCTTTACATGTTTTGAGTGCGAAGTTGCGATTTAATTTTAAATCTAAAATTACCTGGAACCATTACTTAGCTTAGTATATTGTGCCGCTGGAAATTGCATACATATATGTTCGAGTGCGGTTTATACGGTTCAGGGAGAAGGACTGGGAAATTTAAGGTTGCAAAAAAAGTAATGAACGATAGTAAGTTCGAGTTGTTAATCAATTTTTTTATTTGCTTTATTATATAATACCTTGTAGTACTTTTTTATTTTTCGTCACACGAGGACGATCGCTAACATCCGAGGCTAACAGAACTGTTATAGCGTCTTCGCCGCCTTCCAAGAATGATTTTTTCAAATGACTCAAAGTTAAACCGGCTTTTGCCATTGTTGTTTTCATGTCCGCTGAAACGCCTTCCTCGATACAGTCGAAATAATTCTTGTTTAGCTTAGTTTTGGCGTTTTACTGTTCTTCTATGAAGATCGCCTCGACAGTTGTGCTTTCGGCACGGAGCTATTCGACGATTATGCCTACAACTCGAATAATATCTTCTAGCATTCTTGCATCAACGACTCCATCATGAGCTCCGGCAGATACATTCTCCCCGATTAATTCTTCCGCTAAAACCGATAAGCGGAAAGACTGCTTGGCAGCTACGCGTTCAGCAAGTTTTTTCCTTAGAACAGGTAGACTGTCACAAAAAGCCTCAAGCGATCGCGAAAACTTCGGCCATAAGATCGAGGCTCTGTATTTCTCTGAGTAGCTCCGGAGTATCAAATCGGTGGCCGTTGTGAGCCGCGAAAAACGTTGGACCTAGTTTGAGGAATTCCAAAAACTCCGTTATCGCAATTCTGCGGGGTTTCGTCACCACTTGTTGACCGTGCAAGTTCAATTTCCCATTTTCGACTGTTAATCCTAAAAAAAAACACATGAATTATTTTCGACACCGCAGCTTTCTTTTCGTAGAAGACTTGCCGTTCTTATCACGAATACGAATAGCCGGTGTCGGCATGTTTTCGTCCATGAAACTTCTGAAAAATCGAAGTCAACATCTGCTACTGCACTGTTGCCACATTTCGGTCGTAATTTTGATGTAATTAAAATTATAATTGTTTATGCAGTTAATGATCCGAATTTCCAAAAACCTTTTTTTTCTTATTATAATGATGGCTGAGGAACTCAAAACTATTTAATACCCTATTTTTCTAATTCTTTATCATCGGTCTTTCGACAAATATGAAGTTGACACTTGCGAGTAAGACACGTCTTATTTAATTAATGGCTCGTATCTGAGATCAATTATACGACATTATTGTACATTTCTGGAATCCAGAAGTTAGGCGAAACGCGGTGCTACCAAATATTATACATATGTGCGTTTAACTGGCCCCGCACGGTTGAGGTTCGCGTGCCGTAGGGATTCTTAGGTTAAGTAGGACTCAACGAACGTAGTCTAGGTCTCTTGGATAACACTCTATATATTTATTTCATGAATATACTCTTCCGCGCGTTGACGTTAAGTCACGCGCTCAACAATCGTCTTGCTCGCGTTCACGCATGCGCGTTCGCTCGCTCACGCGCACATCGTTTCAGCCGTTCGACTCGCTCGTTCGCTCACACGCACTCGTTGCGTTCTCGCGCTTCGTTCTCTATCTGTATTCTTGCACCACGCACACACTCGTTCACCTACGATCGCGTTATCTCCACGTACGCTACTCAACCGCGCTCACACACGCACTCTCTCGCGCTTTTCTTCGTTCTCCTCAACGTACCTCACGTTCGCACGCACACACTCTCTCTCACGATCCGCGTGAGGCGCTCGTACCGTGGTTCTCTATGGCGCACGCTCCCAACGCGATCGCGGTATCGCGGAATTTTTAACAATCGGCCATCCTACCGTCGGCTCGTTCTCGAGACGTAACATGGCGGTTTTCAAACGCTCCTTTCATTCCTAGTCCATTCCATGCATTCATATAGTCACTCACACCGCATTCATACTTCTTCTGCTAACAACAATAATTTTTTGTCGTATCGAACGTCGCGATCTCACACGCTGAATTATTGCATTGTTTGGGGTCATCGTTACGTTTCGCTCGATGATACCTTTCTCATGTATCTTCGTTCGATTGTTCGTTCATTACGAAATCGTCGTCGCTATGTCTGTCCGTTTTTCTTTTCCGATTCTTTTCTCGCATCTCACCGTGGCTTGTACTCGGTAGCACTCCGTAGCGAGCTATCGGACGTGGTGAACGTCTCGGGCACGATTCTTGTCCGTTCGGGCGTACATCTTCGGGTTCGCTTTCGATTGTTCTCCGCGAGCTTCGAAGCAAACTTTCGGTATCCCTGCTCGCTCTCTCGCGGCGCGAATCTATCGTCAGTTTTCCACAAGGGGTCTGTTCCTCCGTTTCCGATTCGCTGGTGTCCGGGCCATCGATTTCATTTTCCTCGGCTTCGGAATTTTTCCAAATCCTCAACTGGCTCGCATGAGCAGTTGTTGTGTACCGTCATCCGGGCGTATCGTCGCGTAGCTGAGCGACTCGGTAGGTGTCACTCGGGAGTTTCTGCGTGGCTATTATTTGGGTGGCAAGATAGACAATGTCGCCGGCTTGAAATTTTGTTTTCTTGATACCGAGCCGAAAGTACATGATCGACGCATCGATTTCAACGCAGAAAGCCTTGGATTCTCCAATAGGGGTCTCCAATAGTTACACAGCAAAGATCCAAGGCTTTCTGCACTGAAATCGATACGTTGATCATGTACTTTCGGCTGGGGATCAAGAAAAATAGTACACACCACACGGGCAGTAAACTGAGCACCCGGAACTGCTCGATAGAAGGGCCTCGGCTTCGCCTCGGGCATTCTATCGAGCAGTGCCGAAAGCTCAGTTTTCTGCCCTTGTAGTGTAATATACTATTGCGTGTCTCTATTCGCGTCGTATCGTACCTTGTACTTCCGTTATACCTCTGCTATCCGACTTCCGGCTCGGTCTTGAAGTAGCGGAGGCTTCTCGTACCTTTGTTCGCTTTCGCCGGTCAGTCGACGTATCGCGCCTTCGTTAGAGCGCAGAGTGTACCCCGATACGAGATCGAAGGGGCTCTTACACGTTGTATGATTATGACAAGCGTTCAAATCGTGTTGAATGCTGGGTAGATGCAGGTTCCAGTCGCATCCGTCTTCTCTTCTCAAATTTGCCATCATCGCGGGAAGTAAGGTTACATTTACGCGCTCAATCGTACCGTTGGCCTGCGGATGCCGTGGGGATGTCAACGTGTGACGAATCCCGTGTAACTCGCAAAAATCTTTGAACTTTGCTGCCGTGAACCATGTTCCTCTATTGCTGATTAAGCGTATTGAGGTTCCATACTGGATTATGAATTGCTCTAGCGCTCGGATAACTCCTGTTGTCCTCGTGTCTCGGGGCGCGAAAAGAATCACAAATCTCGTGAGGCTGCCGATCAAGCCAACCACGTAACGTTTCTGACTTCCGCTCGTGACGAACGGACCGGTGTGGCCGATATGAACCGTCGCGAAAGGTCGGAATCCCGAAGGGATCGGATGGGGTTCTCCTTGCTGTCGACCGGATTTGCTTTTCGTCACGATACACTGTATGCACGTTCGCACGTGCTGCTTCACGTACCGTCGCATGCCGGGAAAGTGATAAAATTCGCGCATTTGGCTTAGGGTTCGTTCGATGCCGGGGTGGCTGCGCATATCGTGGAAACGAATCACTAGACTTTTTCGGAGATTACTGAGGATGACGTACAATCGTTTTTCTCCATCTTTCTTATAAAGGAGTCCGTTAATCAGCTCAAACTCGCATACTTCGCTTGATTCTTGAAGTGTGCGTAAACTCGTTTTTGCACAGCAAGATCGCGCACTTACGTTTGATCGAATCGCCGCTCGCTTAGATATCGCGATTTCGTCCTGCTTACGGATAATCTTATACACCTGCTTTTCTATTGTATTATTCGTTCGTTCGCTCTCGTTATTTTGTCTTTCGTCTGCATTTTCATGAGAAGGAGGTGTTTCTTCGTTTCTACCATCGTTTTCTTCGGAGCGGGCAAAGTCGTTTTGAATTGTCACCAGATTGACGGTAGGGGCTCGACTTAAGGCGTCGACGTGAGCCATGTCGGTGCCTGCTCGGTGTCGAATTTCGGCATCGAATTCGCTCAATTGCACGGCTCAACGAGCTGTTTGTGGGTGCTTCGTTTTACTCGTATTGAGGTACATTAGTGCTTAACAATCGCTAAGTATCGTGAATTTAATATTAATAGGTAGCGCTCGAAGTCTATTAACGGCCCAAATTATCGCGATTAACTCGACTTTCGATCTATGGTAATTCACCTCGCCTTTATTCGTACGACGGCTGATCGCTTACACAAGATTCCGTCTTTTGTCTTTCGATTGTTGTAGAAGCATCGCGTCGCGCTTAGACCGTTACTACTGGCATCGGTATAAAATTCGGTCGGATATGCAGGATTAAATGGAATACCCTACGCCCGGAGCATCGATGAAGGTTCGGCCGATTAAAACATCATGCATCTGGCAGTCGTCGGGCACGACTCGCAGCGAAATCTGTTCGATGGTGAAGCCATCAATCGAGATTGTCGTTCGAACAATACCGGGCGAGATTATTTGATTTTGTTGAGGTCCGGAGCAATGCAAAATCTGGCGTTGCTCGATGAAATGTAAATCAGCTTCGAATACCTGACACGCTTTGATGGTGCAATCGGAACTTCCCGTATCAACGAATCCCGTCATAGTCTGGGGGTCGAACTTGACAGGTTTTACGTACGTCAACACGGAATTAGGGTTTTCGCTCGCGACGAAGTTGATGCTTGTTGCTGAAGGGGCTGAAATAGCTGGTCCAGTGG
Source organism: Calameuta pallipes (assembly GCA_030142375.1). NCBI lineage: Eukaryota > Metazoa > Arthropoda > Insecta > Hymenoptera > Cephidae > Calameuta > Calameuta pallipes. Next base: position 160,561 of record JARQSW010000874.1, read on the forward strand.
TAGCGGCGCTTGTAGATCCGGATTCCTTGCAATATCGCTGAGTATGACCACTTTTTCCGCACGCGCGGCAACGCAGTTCGCGTCGAGTTTGCGTGCAATCGCGAGAGATGTGTCCGTAAAGATTGCAATTGTAAAATTTGGGTTCCCCTTGTTCATTTCGGAGAGGCGGTCGGGAATCGCTGGTTGAGTTGGATGGTCGTGACGTTCTGAACGTTGACATGGTGCGAGGTTGAGACGTTGTATTATTCGTGGCGGAAGTGGGTGGTGGAGCTGAGCGAGTTCTCTCGCTTGTAGGGCGCAGCCCGCGAATACGCGTTAATCTTTGCGTCTCCAATCGTTCACAGTTCTGCATATCGCGAAGTAATTCGCCAATGTCGGCCTGGGCGCGCACTGCCATTGCGTTGCAGAGTTCCTTAGACCACAAACCGATGAGTAATTTATTGTTCCTTCGTGTCCTGGAAATCGAGTTGAACAGAGCGGCGGGGACGGGTTTTCGCAGGAAAGTATGTTGATAGGCTTTCGTGCTTACCCTGAGTCCTGCTCGCCATGCGGTTCCAGTTTACGTTGAAACCTTACGGGGTGATGAATGTCGCAAAGAAGAGCTTACGGAATGAATTCCAATCGGGTATTTCGCGTCGATTGCAATAGTATCAGTCTCGAGCTTCAGATTCAAGGTGAGTCTTGACCGTCTCCAAGGCGAAATTATCTGGTCAACGATGTAAACTCGCCGTGCTCACGATTCTCTCGATCCATTCGCGTGCTGCACGAGCTCCTGCTTCGCCATCGAATTTTCCGATCGTATGTGATCAGGAAGTATACTGTAACTCGTCGTCGCGTTATTGAGATTATTATTGGTGTTCGCCTGAGAAATTAGCCGAGAGATTAGTTCCAGCATTGTCGCATCTCGTCGCATGTCGTTGCGTGTTCTTCGGGAATTTCGCGAAATGCTCCGCTCAAAGTCATCCGGGTAATTGTCGAACTCGTCGATCTCGGATTCGTCTTCGTGCATACGCGCCATGAATTGCTCGAAATCATCGGCACTTGCTGCTGGTGGCCGGGATGCCATCGCGCAGCTCGTTTGACAACTCGATGTCAAAAGACCAAAATAAACACAACGATTGATCATAACTTTCTCGAGTCTCTTATGATGAGAACGATTTTCTCCACAGGTGCTTGTAATACCGTTAAGGAACACTTTCGAACAATAATAAATAAAACTAACGATATCCTTGAAAACTGTTTAGGGTCGTGTATTAGATAGTCAGGGATTTACGATAACGTGCGATACGCGTAAGCCATTCTTTGTTTATCTACTTCAAAATCAAGGTTGCGCCGTCATCTTGGGCTACCGGCTATCGAAAAAATGTTGTGCTTTCGGGCTATTACTGTATCGCGAACTTTTTTTTTAATAATTTCAACACTTGGTGGGTGCTACGGGAATGTCAATAGATCTATATATCTGTTTAAATCCCACTTCTGATGTGTTAAACGTATGTGCGTTTAACTGGTCTCGCACGGTTGAGGTTCGCGTGCCGTAGGGATTCTTAGGTTAGGTAAGGCTCAACGAACGTACTCTAGGTCAGAGTTGGGCAACTCTTTGTTATTTTCACTGAAGTTGGACATTTAGTCACTTGGTGTTTCAGTATCAACTAACAAAAAGAAAAAATTATAGTTGATAGTCGGATACCAAATAACCAAAACTGATATTTGATGTTGGTAGCTAATTACCAAACAACTAGAACTCATATTTGGTATTGACAGCTAGTGTACCAAATTTTGCGGCAATCCGTGGAATTTTTACAGACATTTTTGTGTTTCCGGACAACCAATTAAGTGATTTTTAAAATTCTTGGAATAAAAATGTTAAAAAATATTTATTTAATTTAGAAGAAGGTGTGAATGAATCAGTACGAATTTGAATACTAAAACTACTGTAACGTGGCGTTACAGAGCTGGAGGGGATACCACCTAGGAATGACCGAAAAATAAACAGATAGAACTTATCAGGTCGGACAGTGGGTTCGGTACAGTGCCACGTGGCACAGTGGTAAGTGTCCGACTTGGCCGTCCGAAGGTATCGGGTTCGATTCCTGATCAGAACTCCTAATTTCTCCGAAATTTGTAGCTCTCTAGCACTCCCTGGCGGCCCTGTGGATAAATTAATTATAGTTGAGGCGAGCCGGGTACCCCTTTATACTACATTTTATACATTGAAAATACACTCCAGGTTTGGCTGCGATCTTTAGAGATTTCTAATCACCCGCTGATAACCGATAATATTCCAAGTCACTTTTGACAGTTTTCCCATAGCCGAAAATGCCCCGAACGAGCAGCATTGGGCGGCGGGGATTTCGATCCTTATGAATGGCGGCATATAAAACTTTCGAGACTTATAATATTCAAAGCCGAAGGCTTTTGAAGACTTCGAATATTCAAAGCGATTATACGTTTTTATTTTGAAATCGCAAAGCATGGGAATAAATTTTTTTCACGGACCGATTAAAGCGATACCGACACCAATATTTTGAATTTAAATATTTTACTATTTTGGTATCAATATCAAATTTATGTTTTTGTTTCTTGGTATTTAGCTACCAACACCAAATTCATCGGTTTGTTACTTGATATCTAGCCACCAACACTAATTTTTTATTTTTGCTACTGGATAAAAAAGTATCAACACACCAAATAACTATTGGTTTATAATGTGCCCAACTCTGCTCTAGGTCTCTTGGATAACACTCTATATATTTATTTCATGAATATACTCTTCCGTGCGTTGACGTTAAGTCACGCGCTCAACAATCGTCTTGCTCGCGTTCACGCATGCGCGTTCGCTCGCTCACGCGCACATCGTTTCAGCCGTTCGACTCGCTCGTTCGCTCACACGCACTCGTTGCGTTCTCGCGCTTCGTTCTCTATCTGTATTCTTGCACCACGCACACACTCGTTCACCTACGATCGCGTTATCTCCACGTACGCTACTCAACCGCGCTCACACACGCACTCTCTCGCGCTTTTCTTCGTTCTCCTCAACGTACCTCACGTTCGCACGCACACACTCTCTCTCACGATCCGCGTGAGGCGCTCGTACCGTGGTTCTCTATGGCGCACGCTCCCAACGCGATCGCGGTATCGCGGAATTTTTAACACAAATATATATTTTTTCATGCTTCTATGAATTTTTTTGATGTGTAAACATCCATATTATCGGTGTACGGCCGAGGCTAAATGGGAAGTCGACCGTCAGACGTAAAACGTAAGTCACGTAGATGTGACTGCATCAGTGTGTGTGTGCTGCGCTTATGCGCATAGTCTCCGCGCAGGCTGGCCATGTGTATGTACTGTGACGTTATTTTGACGTCACAAAAAATCCCGTATTGTTAACTTTCGTTTTTCAATTTCGGGACGCATTTACGTCCCTTTTTCCAATAAACTCTCGTGCAACCGGCCAGGAACTCCAGGGTCATAGGCTAATCAAGGGACAATAGGCTAATACTAGTTTGTGCAATATTTCATACGTCCCGATTACACCACCGTTACCGAGCCATCCCAACAACTGGGAACCACCGAAGGAGGATAAGCAGAGTATACGCCGAGGAACGTGGAGAGCTGCCGTGCCGATCTGACGACTCCACCCTATCGTGAACCCTGCCCGGAAAAGAGTACGGAGGGTCACTCAAAAGGACAGCGCCATGGACTTCACCTCATCTCTCGTTACGTATCGCCGGTATCGACAGTTCCGAATATTGGAACTGGTACCGAAGACGAGGAAGTCTCGAGTTCCGCGAGGCTCCTTGTACTGGAGGATCAACGGGCCCCTGAGTGGAGGCACCGTGACTGGATCGCCGAAGGAGGCAGAATCGACCAGACTTACCGAAGACATCAGGATCCCAGCCAATATCGTCGAGGACAGGCTGGATTCTCACCGTCGCCAGAGGCCACTGGACACCCCGAGCTACGGCAGCGAGACTGTGACGATGTTCCGCGCAGCTAACGAACCTAACCAGGATGTCAAAGTGTTGCGTTTAGTCCGCGATTGGAACCTTTATTTTACGCCGTCCTTCCGAGTATAATATATCGTTGCTCAAAGGAAGGCTCCGGCACCTATCGAAAATTACCGAAGTCCGTCTCGTAGGGGTAAGGCGCTTGAGCCATAGATGTCACTCTAGTGTAATTTCGCATTTCTAATAGAGGAATAGTTCCGACGGAATGACTTTTGTAGAGGCGTATTAATACAAGTATTGTAAATCCTCCCGAGGATCTTATTGGCTATTTGAGGACACTACTTTAATTGTTATTCGGGACGTGTCCTAGCCCTACGATGAACTTTACGTGTAGATCATTCTGTTCTGAGTTACCATCGGTACCGATACCGGTAAGAATCTTGTAACGAGTCACAAAATCTTTTCCATTCAGCCAGCTTTCTTATCGTTGTCGAGTCTCGCTTTTTTCCCAAGGCCTCCGCCTATGGATGATTCCTATATCGCTAACGTGGAAAAGATTCCGTGTATCGCTTATATTTCTTTTGTGAATTATTATTTCTCGATTCTGTAATATTTTCTTAGCGCAAAAGCCTCGTGACCCTGGAGACCTAACAGAACGAATTCGCGAGTTCTCGCTTCTACGCGCGCTCATGTAAAGGACGCTGAACAATATACTTAGACTGCTCAGATCGTTTTGAAATTTGTCCACAACCATCTTACATGCATATACTTTCGAAAAATAAAAAAATAAAAAAATCGTTTTTTCAAAAGTGTCACACTCCAATAGCCCCTTAAAGAAGAACCGGTTTTTTGGAGTCCATAAATTAAAAAATCGATATTTCGAAAATTCTTCATATCATTTTGAAATAAAAAAATAGGTGTCATTTTTTCCCCCTGGAGAACAAGGGAAACAATTTTTAGGACAATTAAAAATTTGATTTTAAATCTGACATGGAATGACCCATATACATCTTACATTTTATAACCCCACGGAAGGGTGTCAATCGTACCAGGAAGAATGACCCTTTTGTCATCATTCCAGGTCAGTGCTATTTTTTGCTGTTGCACGGTATAAACTTTATGTTTTTTACTCTGAATTAAATTTTGAGTTTTAACTAAATTTGTATGATATGAAAGACATTGCCTATAATCGTTAAAAGTGACTGCCTTTAGTGTGGATCCTTTCACCCCCTTAGCTCGCTTTTTAGCTTTGCCTTCTCCTAGCACTCTGAAAGAATACAATTTTGCTCGTAATCCTATAAA